>CH002681.1:104701-136096 GCA_000149265.1 Ciona savignyi
AATTCCCACCAGCGCCAACCGAGGAAAAATGGAACCAAAGTTGAAAAGCAATCGATGGATGGTGAGGATGGAAGGAACCACATGAATCCAGGTTTGTGTGCGAACCAGTGGGAAGTTAAACTACAAGTTACTTGGTTGAATATATATTAAACCGACCTTAACCATATTTGTTGCAATAACTACAATGGAATGTCCACAGATGCTGAAACTGCTGTTCACCAAACTGCTCAAGGGGATTCCATTGCAACCAGGTATGTTTAACATTGTTCCATCGATAATAGCTGTGGACCGACCGCTTAGCTTGGTGGGTTAGTGCATTGCCTTTTAGCCAAGGGTTGCAGAGTTAAAACTGGTCGCTAGCTAGTTGGTTGTGTGTGTCCTTGGGCAAGGTACTTAACGGACATTGCCTGAACCCAGCGAATTAATGGGTTCTACCAAATTAAAGGAACGTCTAAATACTATACAGCACATTGCAATAGCTCTGGTAACTCGACGGTGGGTGCAAGGTGATCTGAAGATTGCCCGTGTGATTACTTCTTACATTTTTATGTTGAAACCACCACTAAGCAATAAATATTCAAAAGTTTTTATTATTGCAATAAGAAAGTGCATACAGTGGATTTCAATGATAAAAACAAAACAACAATGTAAAACTGTTCCACCTAATTAAGATGTCGTTGTGCAGGTTGGATGGTTTGGTGGAATGATGATGGAATCATGTGAGTAACTCGATATCTTTTAATGTTATTTCGAGTTTTTATACCAATCGTTTCCATCCAGAGTTGTACTGCTCCGTGTGGTGAGTTGTACCACCAGCATAGAGGTCTTATTTATACAGCAGCAGCCCCAAGGAGCAAAGGAGCCATGTTACTGCGCTATTTCTAAGAAATTTTCTTCAAAGCAAAATTCATAAGATTAAACAGAAACGTGATTTCGTGTTTTTTCTTTTATGAGAATAATTAAGTGAAGGAGGGGAACTACCCTTTATTGTCTGCACTTTATTCTCGTCCAAAACTTTATTTTCGAAAGTTTTTAAAACTTTTCCGTTCGCTCTCACATCTTTGGCACCACATAGTGGGCATGATGAGCTTCCCCCATGCGCGGTGGCGAGGTTGTAATGAGCTCTCCTCAATAATATCCGGTACGTGCCAACCACCGCACCGTGCTCGTTCAGACACGAGAAATGTTCGGCGCTGTGCGATCGCTCCAACAAGTAACCGCCGGCACCTTTCTGTGGGAAATTATTTTTTAAATCGCAACCTTATTTATGGTTGTGCGTTATCGCCCAAAACATATACACAAAAACGGTCCTAGCGACAAGCCCATCATGGATTAGAAACTTGGTATGTACAATTACTATTGCATGGCTGTGTGGCTAGTGCGACTGATAAATACTACAAAAAAAAACATTCTAAGCAACGAGGCGATCATGGGTTCGAAAACACAAGTGTCCTTGCCGTGAGGTTTCTTGATTCCCGTAGCTTTCTAACGTGGTTAGGTCGGATGCCGAGCTTGGCGAGACATTGCATGGCGTATGCTTCCTCGGGTTTCGCATGCTCTGGAACGACCTCTGCTGGTTCCAACCTGCATTACAAGGTAGTCGTTACATTTGTGTCAGTAAATGCAGAGCAACATCAAAAAACTAAAAAGTCCATTTTAATTAATTCAGTCTCCTCTAAGTGGGTATTTTTGAAATTTTGTTAAAATCACATTTCTTAACAAAAGTTTTCAATATTTTTGGTGTAGGTGTTCTTGTTTGACTGTGAACGGCTGTCGCACTGATCAATTTTTAGTTAATGCAGACGGCACAACAAACAGTCATTTAAAAAAAGGATATACATAAATAAATATAGTGGACGTGGCCGCCAAACCTAGACGAAAAAACAAAAATGTGAAGGTAAAAATTAATTGAGACGATATAAACAGCTACAGTACACAGTATTTTGCACCTCCAAACCCCACACCTGTAGTAATTCATTGCTACTGGGTATTCCACATCAGCAAGCCACTGGGCATTCTTGATCTCAGATATCGACATCCGTTCTGATGAAAACGGCTTCAAGATGCCTCGAATCAACGCTCTGCACTCCGCAGACACATGACCCGGCATCGTGAAATGACACGAGATGATTTTCTTTTTTAATTTCCCGACAGTTTCCGCACGAAATGGCATCGTGCCTGGAATGATATTGATTTTAAAGTTTAAATACATCTGCAAGTTTCTAAAACCAAACAATTCAAAAGTATGCCATAAAAGGCTCGTTTCTCCAGTGCCATAGAGATATCAAAAGTCAGGGATGTAGTGGTCGGGTAGTATTGTGAAGAAAGCTGACTTCATGCCGGGATAGATATATGAGATCATCAGATATAAAAACAACATAGTATTTGGCATATGGTTTACTTCACACCACAATATCTATTAAACGGACTGTGTGAATGTGGTAGCATAGTGGAAACACATTCCCACAGCAAATAATCCCAACTCACCAGTGACAGAGAAATACAACAGCACTCCCAGTGCCCAGATATCCACGCTCTCCCCGTAGTAAAACGCGTCACGGAAGAGCTCGGGAGCAGCGTAGGGAGGCGACCCACAGAACGTGTTGAGCGCTTCGTCCATCGATTTTTCCTCCGTGCTGAACCCGAAGTCTCCAACCTTCGAATCAATGATGGATTTGCTACTTTTTTATGATTAGTTTATTTTTTATTTCCACGATGAAAACATAAAGCAGGTCCTCTTAAAAAAATGGCGAATCGTCAGTTGTTAGAACTTGCCTTGCATATAAAAAGATAAAACTTTTTAAATCAAAATTATTGTAAACCCCAAATTCTTGACGAAAAGTGTGTCGTAAAGCGACCAGTGCAATGGGGGAGTCGGCTATAGAAAAGGAACTAAAAAATGCATCACTTGAAAAAAGAAAAGTATATAAGCAGAACAAATTATGTGCAAAACAGTATTGCACTGAACAATGGATTATGAAAAATAGAAGAATACCTTTATACGTCGTTTCTCGGAATAAAAAATATTTTCAGCTTTCAAGTCGCGGTGAATGATCTTGTGCTGGTGCTGCAACAATTGAAACGTGGAATATTTGGTGGCTTTAAAGGAAATATGGGTGGTGACTCAATCTACCATTTTTAAGTCGATTGTGTTTGAGCAATACACAGACACCACTGAACACTAACCACAAAAGCAAACTACTATACATCTTATTTATTCAGTAATGGGTGTGAAATGAAGTACTAGATCTGATGGATTTAATCAGTTAGGTATCGCGAGATCACCACACTTGAAGCAGTTCTTAGCTCTCGTTTAACAAAAGGCAAACTTAATATGAACAACCCTGATAGTGCTGTGCTTAATATTCAATGATAATACACCATACAAAGTGTTCTTGTTTAAACAAGCCCCTAAAATAAACAAGAATATCCCAGGGTCTTTCGCATAAATTTATAAATGCCTGTTTGGATGTTGAAAAGATATAAAAATTTGAATATTAAACGGAACTTTTTTGGTGTGGGCTTGGAAAGAATTTTGTTTTAATTTAACTTGATACGGACAACACAAACATATAAACTTTTTTGTACAGTTACTAAACTTGCTAAAATACCAGCAGGTTATTAAGTGGGCAGGTGTTATTCGTTAAAACAACTAATGATTTTAAGAAATGATTCCTATTCACCATGTGTTGTACGGCTGACAAGATTTGCGCGAATATCAATTTTGAATCGCGCTCAGTTAGTTTCCCCTGGGTTGATAGCTTGGTGAAGAGCTCACCACCGTTGGCGTACTCCAGCACCAGGTATAACTTGATCTCCGTGTGGATTACCTGCATAGATGACGTGTTTTAAACATTTGTTCACAAACCACCATATCACTACTGGAGGGTGGAACAAGTACAAGGGCGCGAGAGGGTTATATGAACATGAGGTATCACTGAACCAGATGCAAGCCAATTCTCGCTTAACAGCTGGAGAAAGTAAAGTATTTCTGTATCATGCAGTATGGAATATTTATAAAGAGCAACGCAATAAACCGCAATCCCCCACTCACAGGGCAACACTGATCCATTTGTGCCGCGATTTATGCCATTTGTAGTTATTTAATACTGGGGCAAAAAAACAAATAAAATAATTTAAAAATATCAATCATTTTGGGCAATAAACCTTATGACAAAGATTTGTTGCCTTGTCTTCTAACATTGTATAAGGAACTATTATTTACTTGTCAAAGATGCATATTGGTCCGACGGGTTAGTCTGGTGGTTTAGTGCGACGTCCGTCTTTCAACCGAAAGGTTCCAGTTTCAAAACTGGTAGCAGTCTAGTCGGTTGTGTCCTTGGACAAGGCACTTAACGGACATTGCTTAAACCTAGCGGACTAGTGCGTTTTACCAAATTGATGGAATATCTCAATTATACTGCTCCAGTGACTGCCAATAATCAAGTATAACCACGAACCTCATACAAACGAATGACATTTGGGTGATGTAACATCTCCATGTTCGATATTTCTCTTGATAGAAGTAATTTTGTCTTTTTATCCATTTTCTGTTTGTCCAACACTTTTATAGCGACTCGTTCTGTGATTTGGAAAAAGTTGACTTCAACATGATAGATACTCCATGAGTCTAAGGCAGGCATGGGCAACATATGGCCCGCGGGCCCCGCAGACTGTACCTAACCATACCCCGTAATTAAGATATTGAATAATATTTATGTAATAATCCAGCCCACCAAGAACTTCATTTTCCCACATCTGGCCCGCCAAAGTTGTGCACCCATGGTCTAAAGCATTCAGTAATATACTAACGGCTTTTAATGTTTAAAATTATTTGCTTGCATTGCTTATTTAACAAGGGAACTAGGTAACAAGATGGAAACTAAAAAGGGTGCCGAAACTGCTCACTAAAATAAAGAATATAAAATTAGGGTTAGTGTAAGGTCTGGGGTTACAATTATCTTGACTTCTTGGGTTGAGATTAGTGTTGGGGCAAGGTTAGAATTCGTTTCTATAGTTTTAGGGAGAAGTTCCCTTCTTCCTCCCTTTTCTTTTTGCCAAGTAGCTATACAAGGTAGGAACAGACGATTTGTTAAAAACCCGATGTATTGGTTGGGTGGATGTCATGTCTATCCTGGTTTGTGCGGGACATTGATGGATTTGACCATGGTTTTGTCAGATTACCTTGTGCCCACCATCCCTTGAGCGAAGCCATTGCGGTTTGTTTTTTGATTTAGATGTTCCTTTGGATTTTGAAAAGCCTATTAACCTACTGGGTTTGGGTAATGTCCACCTAAGTGCCGTGCGCAAAGATACAATCGACTAGCTAGTGACCAGTTTTGAACCCGCAACCCTCCGGCTGAAAAGCGACGCATAAGTTATGCAGCCATACTGGTTTGTTAAATATGACGGCCATTATTTTATGGTCTGTATGTATTTATCTGCAATATAGCAAGAACGCCGTCTACTTAATGTTAAGACAGGCCTAAGTATCAGCTGTTCCTATTCACCTTTGGTGAGCATGTGGATTGCTGCTTTGACTTTTGAAAAGTTTCCACTCCCAAGTTCCCCACGTAAGCTATAAAATCCAATCCTTTTCCCATGACTTGATTCCCACCGTATTCTACCAGTGGGACATGTTAATGAGTTAATGAGCTTCGAATACGGAGCCGTATCCGCGGGAGATTGTTCCAAAGAATCCTGCGTTTCGGCTAACTTGTTATCTTCGTGCATTGCCGCGCACACAACGCTAATCGGTCGGACAAAGTATTACGTTGTGGTCGATTTCATTCCCAAAACATTGGATTATCTGGTAAATTTTAAACGGTGGGTATAATAGGTTTATTTTCATTTAACTTAGATGTTTGTATATAATATTTATATAATCGTTGTTTAATTTTACCTCAAATTCAGAATCACTGTTTACTTAAATACATACTTCTAAATAAACTTGGAAATCAAAACGATTTTGATCCAACTAAGCTGTTATTTTTGTCTAAAGCTTGGATTCCCTGTCCAAATTGATTAAATGTTATGATGTTGTACAGTAGTTGTTTGTATTACTATGGCTGTGCTGTGCTATTAATTTACGCTGTTCGATTTTACCATAGAAGTCTTAATACTTGGTTCCCCTTTAGATTGAATGACTTTGCATATTTGTGTTCTTTTTAGAAAATAAAAAGTTTGATATGTGGTATATTAATCGCCATGAATATAATGACTCGGTACGGAAATTAGTAATGTTGTAGAAATTATATTCCATTGTAGTTTAGCTGTCCACCCGATTAGCTGGGTGGATTAGTTCGTCGTCTTTAAGTCGAATAAATGAAGGTTAGAAATTGGTCGGTAGCTAGTCGGGTGTGCCTTTTAAAGGCACCTAGCGAACATAGCCGAAAACTGAAAAAAACGTCTTAATCATTCACTACACACATGCAATAGCTCTAGTAACAAACGATAGGCCCGAGATAATCTTTTTTAACCAATTTCTCTCTAGTTGCTTACTATAGTCGGGCGTGTTAAGGCCCCCACTCAATTGTAGTAATATAGCCTACATTGGCGGGATTGGTAAGCAATTTAGACAACGGTATTGGTTAAGAGGACACCTTAGTTTTTTGCTTGCAGAAAAGAATAGACATATATCATAAGTGGTTACTACGGAACCTCCATTTCTCACTGCAAAAAACTGATTAGAATGGTGCCAAAATATATATGTTATAAAATTCGTGTCGTTTGATTTTATTGCTATGTATGGCAAGATTGGGGTGCGGTAAACAACAGTGCATACAGTAACTTCACCATATGAATGATTTAAAAACAAAATAATTTGTAATGTTTCATATCAACTAAAATACATTATAATATATATGAGGCCTATAGGTAATAGGGATGAAAGAAAAATAGAAAAAAAATGGAGGTTATTGCTGTAATAAATATTTAAACCCAATAAGTTAGGGTTGTTATTTGTTTACAAGTGTATAACACATATTGTATTATAATGTTAGTCTGAATCCTTGTTTTTTATATTTCTTCTACTCTTATAATCTGCCACTGTGTAGTTGGTTTGACACCATGGGGTTTTTGTTACGTCACATTGCAATTCTACGTTGTATATCGTCACAGGAGCGTCGTCAATTTCCATGGCAACAACTCGTTGGAGATTGTACTTAGCGTTGCTGAATCCGTATTCGCTGTCCAATTTAAACTGGTTCTGGGGTTTAAAGTAAGGCTGTTTTAGATAAACTTATCCTGATTCCGACTGATTAGTCTGGTGGATTAGTGCGTCGACTTTCAACCGAATGGTTTCAGGTTCGAAACTAGTCACTAGCTAGTCAGTTCACTCAGTTGTGTCTTTGGGCAAAGCACTTAATGGACATTTGTTGAACCCAGCAGATTAATGGGTTCTACCAAATTGAAGGAACGTGTCTATCATACACAACACACTTCAATAGCTCCGGTAACCCGACAGTGGGCACGAGGTGATCTGACAATTGCCCGTGTGTTAACCCCCTTGGTTTTTCCATTCACGGGGATAAACATGATCACTTTAATAATATTCCGGCAAATTCAAAACAACCCACCCCTTTAACAGTATCGAATCTCTCTTTATCACGAGGTCTCTTAGATACATCGTGGATATTCATGAAAGTCTTTCGTCCAGTTGTCAAACCGCTTGCTCGGGTTAACTGTGAAGATAAGTAAGAAAATAATTAAAAAAAAAGTTTTTAGTGAAAATTTTGTTTCTGGTAAAAATTCGTGGATTTACTTCTGGTAAAAATTCGTGGATTCTGTGTAAGCTAATTGGTAGAACGAATATGCTGGATTTATTGCAATTAAAATACCAGTGCGAGTAACTGAAGATTAGCACTTAAAGACGTGACTGCTACTCAATTTGAAAGTAATTTTCTCCTAAACCCAAGCAAGCTTTATTTTTGAAGACCACATACTCTCGTTTAAATCAGTTCTGACTGAATAGTCGAAGTATAACTCATGTGTGAAAATTTGTTGAGATATTAGCATCTCTAATTGATTTATATGGGATACCTTCAATTTGGACACACGGATTCGAGTATAAAGTTCGTTGTCTTCTCCGCCCCATCCCCAGTCCCCGTTCGTCATCCCCTGTACCTGGGGTAAAAGATATAATTCGGGCAGCTTGGTGGGTTATTACGTTTCATCGAAACTAATTGAAGGTTCGAAACTGATCGCTAGCTGGTCGACTTTGTACGTGGGCAAGGCACCTAACGAACATTGCCTGCATCCTCAGTAGAATGATACCAAATCGAAGGAACGTGTAAATCATAAACACAACACACTACAATAGCTCCGTTAACTAAACTGTAGGCGCGAGTTTGAACGTTATATATAGCATATAAAGCCAGGATAGAAATTATCCACCCAACCATATATCACCAACGGAGTTTATCAAACGTGATAGAATCACAGTTGTACCACTCAAAGCCTGTAATTGAGCTTCATGTAATTACTTTGCCGTCATATGAGATTTGATGTGTAATTAAAGTTTACTATCTAACTACTTTTTCAACTACACAATTAAATTATCTTGGTTTAGACCAGTGCTTCTTAAATGGTGTGCCACAAGGATTAGGTAGGTGCGCCACACTTGCATTTCGTAAATTTACGACAGGTGTGCATTGATCATAAACTACTAAATGGTTAGTGTCTAGTTCGTTCTTTTTCATTGTAACGTTAGTTCTACATTAACTTCCGAAAATCAAGAGCGCACAAGAAACAGTTTCGTTATGTAAAAAAATTGGTGATAAAATTATTTAAATTAAACTTTTAATGTTTTATACTTTTCCTAAATTTTATGGGTATTTTGCATATTGTTTTGACTCCCCGTGCAAAGTGCGCCTGTTCGTTTCTTAATTGGTCTCAGGTGCGCCACGGGGTCAAAAAGATCGAGAACCACTGCAATGGTTTAGGCCAAGTGTTCAAAACTGATAATCGTTAAAATGTAAAATCCAACTTTTCTTAAGCCAGTAGGATTTAAACGCAAAAATTGGTTAAACGTAAAGCTTGTAGCATACAATTTTGTAATATGTAATTACCGTCAGAAATTTATTAAATGTCCATGAAAAATGATAATTTGGTTTTGTGGTACAGTGTAGTAGTAATGTATATTTAAAAGGAATAATTGTAATCGCAATTAGTTGAAATCATGTAAATGAGCGAAACCTGATTCTAAAGTCGCCCAATTTTTAAACCGGAATAGGTTTTGAACAGATATTGGGCTCGACACTAATACCGTTTATTTTATATTGGAATTATAAGTATTAGTCGCGTTAACCAATTATCCACGCGACTGTGCACGAGAAGCTTACCTTTGCAAAGTCTTTCATTGTGAAAAGTAGAACGCCCCCAATAAACCGCTTCCCCCCGTATTGCGGATGATATTCCGGCGATGACAGGTGATAAGGGCCCTGCGGGAAATCGTGCGGTGGTGATGAAAGTAATTTATCATATCAGACATATCAGCCGGTTTGCGGTGTTCACGAATTCTTCGGCGGTAAACATTGAAAGTGTTTATATGATGCGCAGTTGTGAGCGGCACAGTTTTGGGTGTATCAAGGTTAATCTATTGTTTTCAAAGTAAATAGTTTCTTACCTATTACTTTGCCCAACACACAACATATAATTCGTTTTGTGTTTTACGGCGGCTTCCCTATATTTTGCTTTGGGATTTACGACGGTGTTTCTAGAGGTTATTTTGGAATTTACGGTCGCGTCCCATGAATTTATTTTAATTTAAAATGTTGTTTAATTAACAAACGGTAAAAAAGATCATAATTATTCAGACTTTTTATTATTATCAACCAACAATAAATTGAGGATAGTATGACCAGATATTACTAGTGACAAAAAGCCCGCCGTGCATCCAACTAGAGGTGATTACCAGTAACCCGACCCCAGCCTTATTACAGAGGGAAGAAATGATAGATATTTTCGTGGGAAAGTTTATAATCTGGCAACTAAACATCAAAAATATTTTATATATTTTTGCATCTGCTATATTTTAGTGTGAAATTTTGTTTCTATGTGGGCAATTTAAATTATTTGCGTATTTTAAAGCTCGCTATTATTTCCTTTGTTTCGTTGATTATTTGATTGCCTGATTTTCCAAAAATTATGTGCTAACCTTCTTTAAAACAATCAGTTGTTGTATGTGGTCGGCGAATCACGAGGTTGATGGAATAAATTGTGCGGAAACTCTACATTATGAGAAAATCGATTTTTAACGCTGTTTATATTAAAACATATGTCTGTGTGAATATCAGACTACGACAAATCCCTTCAATGTCCGGCGGGTTGGTCTAACGGTTAAGTGCGTCGCCTTTCCATCGAAAGGTTGTATGTGCGAAACTGGTCGCTATAGCTAGTCGGTTGTGTCCTTGGGCAAGGCACTTTACGGACATTTCCTGAACCCGACGGATTAATGGGTTCTTCCAAATTAAAGGAACGTGTCTATCATATACAGCACACTGCAATAGCTCCGGTAACCCGACGGTGGGCGCGAGGTGATCTGACGATTGCCCGTGTAATAACCCCCTTGGTTTACCCATTCACGGGGATAAAGATGAATATTCTATCCTAATTACCTCATCGGGGTAGGAGTAGTTGAGCAGCGGATTCACGGGTAGCAAATCAATGTCGTGCATCACCATGTAATCGAACTTATCACGTGATAGTAGAAATCCAATGTTAATAAGGAAACCTCGGTTGAACCTGGGAAATATGGTAGTTTCTTCATTATTTGACCAAGTATTAGGCAAACGAATCAAATCACGGCACAGGAACAAGAAGAGGCGGCAAAACGAACAGTCGTTAAACACGTCATTTAAAAGGATAAAAAATATAGTGGACGCGGCCGTCAAACCTTAAAGAAAAAAACAATGCAAATAAAATTAATTAAGATCAAACAAACCGTTAACGCGACCGATACATACACCAATTACTTACAAAAAAATGTCATGCTGCTTTTTGAATTTAAAACTTGCCATATAAAAAATAAAAATGTAGAGAAATCATGATTAATAAAGAACACCTCGCGTGCTCGAAGTCGAGTTTTGGAGGAGATATAGTCCATCACCATATGAGCTTTACATTGGGGGTTGGTAGGTTCAACAGTTTGTTTACATATTGCGGTTACTTGACGTCGTGTGTAATGTGACCGCAGGCGAACTATCGGGTTGTATCAGGAGAAACATCTTTTTATTATTTGAAGATAAAATAAACCCGATATTTAACAATTCATTGTTGTCTTGGAAACGAAAGAAAATTGACCAATTTAAATGACAAACTGCGGTAATTCAATGCACTATTTTCCCGATATTTTAAACCAGAATTTGTGGCCAGTGTTTTGTAGCAGAATTTAAAAGTATATATAGTCGCAAAATGTTAAAACGTTTCGAAATTTTACTTTTCATTTTCCGTTTTAAAATAAAGCTTCGTCCTAAAATAACGTTGTTAAAAATTAAATCTGACCCAAAAAATTATAAGGCTAATACATTTTTTATTAAGACATTACAAAAATACAATTTTTTCATTAAATTTAAATCTTTAATTTTTAATTATTTTTATTAGCGTTATTTCGTTAACCGGTATGCAGGACTGTGTAGAGCGCTGGATCAGGTGACGTGTTAACACGTGGCGTCTCTAACACGTGACAACAAACTATTATAAACATTGTCTATTCTGCATCGGTGCGTGTTAAACACACCGAGAAAATGTTTCCAATTTTCAAAAAAAAAAACTATTTAAAAATCACTTTTCTGCTCAGATTATATTTTACAAATCGTTCTGTTATGCTCTAAGGCAGTGGTTCTCAAACTTTTTAGAGTTGGGACCCACTATTAATTACCACAATTTATGGCGACCCACTTAACTTTATATATAGTTGTTGTAACATGTGTGAGAGACGAAAGGTTCAATGACCTGAGGTCAGGTGAAGATCACGCCACGATTCAAGATTGTGTGATGTCACAATTATGATAATTTCCCCTTGATTTTTGTATAGGAAATAGCCAGTATAGTTAATCAGAGCTTTCTATAACTTTTCACGACCCACCAAGATTCCTTTCGCGACCCACCGGTGGGTCGCGACCCATAGTTTGAGAAACGCTGCTCTAAGGTTTTACACAAATAAGAGATAAAAACGCTGAATTAATTACAGTGGCTTAAGTTATATAGGGAGAAATATTAAAAATTCCGTGACACAAAAACTTCTCATTTCGAATGATTTTTTTAAAGTTTTAAAGAAAATTTTCATTTCGAAGTTGGATGGACGACCAATTTTAATTAATCTTTGTATTTTTGTAAGCAATCTACTGTATTTACAATAAATAAATATGTCCATCAATGATGCGTTAAGTAAGATTGTCCTCACGTAACCTGCGTTTTAAAATTTTACTTTTATTTCCGTTGAGGCCATATTATGCCAAACGAAGCCAGTATATAAATCATGCGTTTCTTGTATACAAATATGCAAAGCCGTGTGTTTTCTAATACTTCATTTGAAGGTTTACGAAATCAGCTTTGGAGATTTTCGAGTAATCACGCAATTGAGTTGTGTAGTTGTAGAAAATCTGGCGCTATTTGACCAATTATAAGCTGATGCATTTAAAAGAAATGTATTTGCTATTAAGCGTTATTCTTCTCTTATTCAAATAAAATCTTTTAACTGCGTGTTTTTATTTGAATAACAGTTTGCTGAAATATATTTCTTAAAGAAAAATATATAAATGCACGACTACTTCTCTGTTTGAACTTGACTTATTTTTCTTTAACAATCAGCCTTCTAATATGTTTTCATCTGTGACAGATATCTAGATACACATTACCACCAACTGCACATTATAACTAGATATTAACTCACCTGTAATTATCCACTTGGTGGATGATGCATATTTTATGTCTGACCATTCTTGCGTTCAGGAATTTATGTAAATGAGGAACGAAGAGCAATAACTCATCAAACGCTCCTCTATATGGTACGATCACTGATAACCGGTGGTTCCCCCAAGCTGGGTCATCTCCGTCCATATATGGATCGGGGTTTGATATTGAAGTGGATGAACTAGATTTCTGATCATTCTGTTTCCTTCCTTCCTCGAAGAATACGTATAATACAAACACCACAAGAGCCAGAAGAACCGATTGAAGCTTGGTGACACTCATTATCGTGTGTCCGAATGAAACTACTGTGAAAGAGTCGCCGGTCGAATTTCAAAGCTTGCCGAAGGCGTTTCTACCACTAATGATTATAGAGGTCGTTGGACGGCGATCGCGTTCTCGCACAAGAAAGTTTATTTATACGCGCCGACGTTTTAGGGGCAGTAAGGTGTGACTTTCTTCTTATTTCTTATTTAATTATTTTCATATTTTAATTGCATTTATCATAAGGTGACATCTGCTTTGATAACCGCATGGTTTCTCGGTGTCTCTTGGCTAAACTTCAGTAATTGTTTTTCACATTTTTTGTGCGTTTAACAAACAAATATAACTGATTGATTGCATGTGTATATCACTTACTATGGGACCGGTCGTCTATAAGTTTAAGTTGGATGTAACGAATCAGAGCATTCAACGAAGTGTTATCATCAAAAGTCGGTCAAGTGTTACGGCCGTGTGGCCGATTGGTTAACTCGGCCAATACATATCCCGACTTCTATACTAACGGTTCTAGTAACGAGCCCTTTACGGTTCAAAACTTGTCTTAGTAAAAAAAATTTGTCAAGCGATAAATTAAAATTTTATTCTGTCTGCTTTAAAAAACCGAGGCCTCCAATTTACCACAGTGTTATACAACCCACTATGACAATCCCAGCGATATGACCATTAAGGTTCATTATAATAATGTATTTGTATAGTACGAGAATGGTTTTAAGGTGATGTGACCATAATGCTTAGTAATGGGTTCCCTTCGGAATTCTGATGGAAACATATTTTACCTCATTTTTAGTTTTCGCGATAAAAACACGCAGTAGGATCTTTAAAGAAAAGGTAAAAAAATAATTTTAGTCTTTTTCCGGTAACCCGACGGTGGGCGCGAGGTGATCTGAAGATTGCACGTGTGTTAAACCCCTTGGTTTTCCCATTCATGGGAATAAACATAATTATCCTACCCTATCCTTGCCATTCTCTAGTATTTCTACAACTTCCTCAAACATTGAACCGGAATGGTGGTACTGGTCCAAAGATATCAACAATATTACAAACAACCATGCACTGTTCGGTTATTTTGGTTCCACGATGAAAAAACACACAAGAAACTTTCCATAAAAAATAGAAAACAAGAAAAAGACACGCAGTAAAAACTGAATATATAGAAAGATATTATAAACACAAAGAATTTTACAGTTCGCTTATGAAAATATAACAATTTGACTGCCTAGATATAATCATTTCGTCTTATTAGGTAAGCGACAACATACTGGTTAAATTGCCCATTGGCCGAAAAGTTTCCGGATCGAAACCAGCCGCTAGCTAGTAGGCTGTGTTCTCAGACAAGGCACCTAATACGATGTTTAATTGCGATGAACCAGAAAAAAGTTAAAACGTTTTATATTATTAAACACACACAGAAGATGAAGTGACAGAAGTGATTGAAGATATGGGAGATTATGCAGCAGGTTCTACGTGAAATGGTTGGGCCGCAAGAATATGGGACTGGAAACGAGTTTAAACGGGGGATTAAAGGAGGGAAAGAAGGGAAACTGCTCATAAGAGTATCACATTATTGTTAGTTGTGGGGTTCATGTTTGGGTTGGAGTTAAAATTAGTTTTCATATTTTAAGTGGGCAGTTTCATTCTCTCGCTCTTTTTAGTGTTGCCCCGTTTAAATTGAAACGTCATATCGCCGCATGGTGGAGCCCAAGAGTTGTAACGGCAAGGCAAGTACATCAACCGATAATATTGTGATAAAGTACGTTTTGGAAAAGAGTAGTACAGGCACTGCAGGTAAAATGCAATATATAAACGACACATGCTGCAATATGTTGAATAACGATATAAAAGTTGCAGATTTAAAATCAGGTAGTTACAAAGTTTATAAATACCCTGGGGTTTAGTTGTGTCATGGTGTAATGCATGATGAAGAAAAACATAAAATAACGTTTAGTTAAAATCGATAAATATTGCAGAACACAATGTATATATTCGCACATAAAGCAACATAATACTGATAGTTTGTTTGGAACTTTATTCCTTTTTGTTGGAGTTTATTCGCAAGTATTTGATCATTCCCCTTAACATTCTGGCGAACCAATAGATATTAAGGCAATCCACCATAAGTCCAAGGATGATGGCATACCCGATGAATGCTAACCTGCGGTTGGGGGGGTGAGGGGGGGTGAGTGGATGTATGACCACCCAGCTTAGTGAGTTAGTGCGTCGCCATTTCAGCCGAAGGGTTGCAAGTTGGAAACAGGTTGCAAGCTATTCAGATTTGTGTTTGGGCAAGGCACTTAACAGACATTGTCTGAACCCACCGGATTAATGGGTTCTACTAAATTGAAGGAACATGTGAATCATATACAACACACTGCAATAGCTCTGGTAACCCGATGGTGGGCATGAGGTTATCTGACGATTGTTCAGGTGTTATTTGGTTGCCTTTTTCCGTCCACTAAGATAAACATGAATATGTATACTACCCTATTCTGAATGCCATTTATACTAGTGCAACATATTCCAGATTATGGTATATCAGAAGTGTACTGTTTGCCTTGAAGATTTGTACTTACTGCTATTACATACACCATATAGATGTACGGACAACAAAATTCTGTAATGCAAATATCCCATTGCTTTTACCTCTGAAAGTCTTGCGTGTTCCGTAGTTGGTACAATCGAAGGTAGACGTATGGCATCATTAGAATCCGACTGAGGAAGAATGTGACGACCATCATAATTCCGTTGTAGACGAAGTACTTTGTGTTTTTCATTTCGCACATTGCAAATGTCCACCTGTGGGTTGTGAACGTGATTTATCTGGTTATGTAGCTTGGTGGGTTAATAAGACACCTTTCAATTGAAAGGTTACAGGTTTGAAACTGGTCGCTATTCGGGTGTATCTTTGAGCAAGTCACATAGCGCACATTGCCCGAATCAGTGGGTTTTACTAAATTAAAAGAATAGTGAATCATACACAGCACATTGCAATAGCTCCGGTAACCCGACGATGGGCGTGAGGTGATCTGACGATTGTCCGTGTGATAACGTACCTCGCGTTTTACCATTCACGGGGATAAACATGAACATGTTCTAAATGTTCTTTAACTCAAAAACAGTTTCCCTTAATAGAATATTTACAGAAAAAAGACTAAAAAAATAAAAACTTCTGGTGTAACTTACCAAATCCAAATAAAATATAAATCCTGGAGTACTTACCTCATGTTAACAAACGGTGTCGACATTTCTGCTATAGTCCGTACAATAGTGAAATGTGTGCAACATCCCCATATCTGCATGGAACCATCGTTTATAACTGTTTCACATAAGTTCCTGCTTCCATTATAGCATTCAACTTACAGGAATTAGATTAATATCGTTTAATTTCAATAATTTTGTTGCAATTTTTTTTTTAATTATAGAGGCTACGTCCACTGTAAATAATAATTATTTGCTTTATTATTGACGTATTTTAATTACTTATTTTTCCTGATACTTTATTGTGATTTGTTTCATTGCTATTATTTTATACTGGGGCAAAAAAAACAACTTAAATACATTTTAAAGCCAAGCCCTTGTAAAGACTGTTATATTATAAATCAGATAATAATTTCACTATTACAGTGAGTTGTGTATAATTTGGACATTCCTTCAGTTTAGTAGAAACAATTTATTTACTGGATTCAGGTAATATTCTCAGCTTGCCCAAAAACACAACCGGCCAGCAAGCAAGCAGTTTCAAATCTGCAACCCTGCAACTGAAAGGCGACGCACTAACCTACTAAGCTGTTTCGACAGATAAGTTACGAGGCTCACCGCACTGTAGGAGAAGCACACCACAACAACTAGATGGTGTAGAACTGAGCCCCAATATGCGTCCGTTTGACTTGGAGATGATTTCATCAGATATACAAGATCTATATTCACATGATTAATTGTGTGTTATCATATGATTTCATCAGATATACAAAATCTGTATTCACATGATTAATTGTGTGTTATCATATGATTTCATCAGATATACAAAATCTGTATTCACATGATTAATTGTGTGTTATCATATGATTTCATCAGATATACAAAATCTGTATTCACATGATTAATTGTGTGTTATCATATGATTTCATCAGATATACAAAATCTGTATTCACATGATTAATTGTGTGTTATCATATGATTTCATCAGATATACAAAATCTGTATTCACATGATTAATTGTGTGTTATCATATGATTTCATCAGATATACAAGATCTATGTTCACATATGGAGTAATTGTGTGTTAGTGTTATCATATGATTTCATCAGATATACAAGATCTATATTCACATATGGAGTAATTGTGTGTTAGTGTTATCATATGATTTCATCAGATATACAAGATCTATGTTCACATATGGAGTAATTGTGTGTTAGTGTTATCATATGATTTCATCAGATAGGCTATACAAGATCTACATTCAAATATGGATTAATTGTGTGTTAACATATTTCATCAGGTATACAAGATCTATATTCACATATGAATTAATTGTGTGTTAGTGTTATCATATGATTTCATCAGGTATACAAGATCTACATTCAAATATGGAGTAATTGTGTGTTATCATATGATTTCCTTAGATATACAAGATCTATATTCACATATGGATTAATTGTGATTTGTGTGTTATCATATGATTTCATCAGGTATACAAGATCTACATTCAAATATGGATTAATTGTGTGTTAACATATTTCATCAGGTATACAAGATCTATATTCACATATGAATTAATTGTGTGTTATCATATGATTTCATCAGATATACAAGATCTATATTCACATATGGATTAATTGTGTGTTATCATATGATTTCATCAGATATACAAAATCTGTATTTACATGATTAATTGTGTGTTATCATATGATTTCATCAGATATTCACATATATAAGTTACTTGTGTGTTAACATATTTCATACGGTGGTCACCTGAAAATATGTATCCCAACACAATAGACAGGACCATCTCGCCGAGCTTCGAATTTGACCTAAAAATAGATTTCTTGGTATATGAACTGATAGATACTTTAACAGTTATATATAGTGTGAACTAATAGGCAGTGTTAAAGGTTTAATCCCTTATTAACTACAGAGCTGATGTCAACAGTATTGTGGTCAAGGTTATAATTACATGTGTGACAAATAGCTTTGTTAACCCGACAATGGGCGCAAGGTGATCTAACAATTGCCTGTGTGGTAACTTTCCCTGCATTTTGCCATTTATGGGAATAAACAAAAATATCCTACCCCTTTCCCATCAAAACTTTTAGTTGATGTATATTACCCATAATACATTTTATATTAGTAACAAAACATTCACAACAAAAGTCTTAAGATGACAGAAACAGTAAACACAAACTGAATATTATGACATAACAGAGTAAAAACTAAAGATAATTATTTTACCAAATTACATGTTCATATTCTTCTGTGTCGGTTAGTACAACGTAGATTGCAAGAATGGTTACCAACACCGCATGGGTAGTCGACACGTTTCTGCAATAAATGTAATAACATTGTGAATACCAACATGCTAGCTGAAGTAAATATGTAAGTTAGGTATGTTGGCTGGTGGTAATTGGATGGTAGAGTCATGATTTTAACCGTTTTTGTGACACAAATATTATTCATTGTAAAACACATACCGGTATGTGGATTAGATGGCTTATGTTTATTTTACTGGTAAACAATTTATGTGGTAGTTTGTGTCTAGGAGAGGGATGTAATTCCACTCTCACATTCAACCACAGCTCAGTTCACACAATTAAAATATGCATCGAAATAATCTTCATTTTGGGACTATGCCGGTATCTATTTGGTATTTATTGTCGTGTTTTAACATGCCAAATGGCCAACCGAATGACTGATTAATGCATTGCATTCTAAACAGCAGAAAGCACTGTGTGAACCAAGAAATTACAGTGCAAGCAAATAGAGTATTTGATGCCAAAAGTCAGCCACCGATCATTGCGCCAGATATGACGGTTTAAGATGTAATTTTATCTCATCGAGTAACATCCAAATGCCCCCGCCCCCTGCACCAATAAACCATGGTAATTTGTTTCAATAAAGGTATGAGATTGGCAAATGAATGAAAAATGTACCTTGGGGAAAAGAACATTACAACATGTGGAGAGAACACACTATATCATAAACAGAACTTAGTATTTTTGTCACTTACACGAACGAGATGGGGTTGTTATTAACTTGAGCACGACGGCTTATATTGTGATATACCCCGTCCCGCTCGAGTTAGTGACGAAAATACCCCTCCATCCCTTTTTACACTGTCCAGCAGAATAGTGAAAAAAAAAATTGAATTGAAATTGAAGGCTTAGTTTATAACCGACATAACGAGTCTCTTTTACCTCTACTTGAAGTAATAAAGGCAATTTACCTGTTGTGCCATTCGATTTTGAATTTGGTTGGCAACTGTTGGTATGCACGGAAATGTGAGGTAGTGAGTTTGCTTAGACGTGGCGCAATGAAATAAAAGAAGAAAGCACTAATCGCCATCACGAACAGGTTGTTCCCAACATATTGGCTCGCCATGATAATACACAAACTACCAACCCTAATCTCAGCGGCGGTTACCTACAAACAAATAAAAATTAAGAAAGTCCATAATACTGATAAGTGCTAATTACTCCTAGAAGTACACATACCTACATATATACACATAGAGAGCTATATTTCATGCATGTCAAAAAAATCATGTGCAAAACAAACGATAAAGAACTTAGAAGACAAGTCATGAACCAGTGACTTGACTATGTAATTATTTTATTTCCTTTTCTACCTTATTAATAATATAACAGCACAACGTCACAAATAAATGGAACTCAAGAAAAACCACACTGGGGTTAGAAGCAAACTAAGACGCTACAATAAAACAACACACTATATCATGAGCGGGAGTAGTTATTTCATTAGTAGCCGTAGTAAGGGTATATCATGATATAACCCCGTCCCAGTTGTGTTAATGGCGAAAATATCCCTTCGCCCCCTCTTCCAACTGTCGTGCAGAATAGTGCGGTTCCTCTAAATACCCAGTGTGGGCAGTGTGTAGGCAGTGTGGGCAGTGTGTAGCAGTGGGTAGGCAGCGTAGGCAGTGTTGGGCAGTGTGGGCAGTGTGGGCAGTGTGGGCAGTGTGGGCAGTGTGTGGGCAGTGTGTAGGCAGTGTGTAGGCAGTGTGAGCAGTGTGGGCAGTGTGGGCAGTGTGGGCAGTGTGTGGGCAGTGTGTATGCAGTGTGTAAGCAGTGGGTAGGCAGTGTGACCAGTGTGCCAGAGTTAGGATTATAGGTAGGGTTACAGTAAGGGTGAGAGTTAGGGTTAGAGTTAGGGTAAGAGTTAGGGTTAGAGTTAGGGTTATGGTCAGAGTTAGGCTTAGGGTAAGGGTTTCAAGTGTGCCCACACACTGCCCACACTGTCCACACACTGCCCACACTGCCCACACTGGGTATTTAGAGTCACCCGAATAGTGTGTTGTCCCGCCCTGCTGTCACACAAATTAGTAAAGTTCGGGGCAGACTTATACGTATTTTTCTGACTTTTATTGTGCAGTTTCCCTATTTCTTGCTTCCCCCCTTTAGTACTGCCCGACGTTCGAATCTGTGTCTTGTAAAATAGTTTTAACCTGCTTATCCAACGTTGTGTTAACTACGGTACATTTACCGTTGTGCTTAATAAGGCTCGTAGTAAAACTAAAAGATAGTCCATATACTTGCATAAGTCCTACCAATACAAAGACTTCACACCTTCAATCTAGCTACGCTACGTGACGCATACAACAAAAGCGTTGATGATGTTTTGTCACTGGGAGCTACCGGTTTGTTGACGGAAATGAGGAGTAGTAACTTTTTTATGGCGACAAAACAACAAACAGAGGGATATTTGACGACACGTCGTATCCAGTTACCAATAAATATTTAAATTATCTTAGATATAGGCCCATCGTTTTTTTTATTTTTAGTAATTTGTTATATGAGGGTGACAATGTCGATAGGCGAATAGGAATACCCCCCCCCCTCCCAGCCTTCTTCGGTAGAAGAAGCTGCATGGCATCGAGCAATTCCCAGGAGAGAGTGTTTCATGCGGAACAACAAAATCTTTTTTTCTTTTTTTGGAGGCCGATTCTCCTTTTTTCAAAATGTATAGCACCGGCTCAGCGCGTCAAACTGTCAGCCGAAAGGTGATTGGTTTAAAACCAAATGCTGGCTATTCGGTTGTGTGCTTGGAGTAGGCCTAAGCACTAAGTTGACTGCTTGAAACCAGTAGAATAATGGGAAAACACTAAAAAGAGGGAAACTGCACATTGTGCGAAAACTAACTTTAAGCTCTAACCCCAACCCTAACGTTAATCTTAACCCCAACACCAATATCAACTCTTACCCCAACCCTACCGCTAAAACACTAATCCTAACCCAACTGGTCAATCACGGGGTCATTGTACATTGCAGAGGTATCGATATAAGACCGGTACTTAATCTGTGAAAAACAGTTTACTTTACTGCTACCTTTAATGTTTTTCTATAATTTATGGATATTGAACGAGGTGCGGTTTAAAAATCATTTAGGGCGCTATACAATTTGAAAAGAGAAGAATCGGCCTCCAAAAAAAAAGAAAAAAAGATTTTGTTGTTCCGCATGAAACACTCTCTCCTGGGAATTGCTCGATGCCAAGCAGCTTCTACCGCCTTCTTCATTATTAGTGGACAATTTAAACCGGTCAAAGCAGGAACGGTGCTGTTGGTAAAATCTAATATTTTCCGGCGTAATACAATGTTTTATTTTCCTCAATGCTTTAAGTAGTAGTGCGCTTAAAGTTTATTAAGGGACACTTTAACGTGTAGCATTTCGTATAATCTATATTTGTTTTAATTTATTTTATGTCCTAAATATTTTGTGTTTTTACGTCGTTTATTTTTGCATTTGAAGTTTTCCGACTCTCACATATTATTACCCGTTACGTAATTATCACCTTGTACGGGCCTTTGTATTTTTGCCGTTTAAATCGTTGACATAGTTTTCCCACCTTGTGAAACGTCTCGCACGTAAACTTCTTGCACCTTGTAAATTCCCTATATATTCTGGAAATTTAAATAACCTAATATAACCTACTATATAACCCACAATAACCTACAATAACGTACTTGAGATAACTTGCGTTATGCTGTATAATGTACTAAGTAACTCGCTTCGAGAATAAACCGTATATTGAATGAGACGCAGAATACAACTAAACTGTATCAAGGGTTAGACATCGAGATTGAGATATAGACTTTACAAATCGTGGCTACCATATTATTTGGTGGGTGTTCTGTAGAAAGTAGACTTTCCGCTGCGCAGCTTGCGAGAGACCGTTAGGCAGTCAGCCCAAATCAAGCTCAGCTAACTTCAAGCAATTAGCTACAAAAGAAAGCGCGAGCCCACAAACGTAGGTATGGCCTCATTTATGAGGACAAGTTGCGATGGTTGTGCTGAACTGAGAGACGCGTAATATTGACCTCCGGCAATTCGTATGAGGAATTATTTTAGGACATTTTACCCCAGGAGAACCTTATTCTTTATATGTATTTTTTTCTTTGTTTTTTTTTAACCGAGCAAAGTTTTGAACCCAAAATGGACTCGTGACTAGGACCGTTTTTGTATAGAAGTCGGTATATGTATCGGTCGCGTTAACCATTAGGCCACCGAGACATAGGGAGATACAATTCGGGTTACTGCCACCTAGCGTCCTCTAACTTACATCACTTTCCCAAAGTTTTGTTATAGTAGTTGATACGGGTCGAACAGTCAGGGATCGCCGTGAAACAACCGAGTTATACCATACCAAGCCTGGTCTACCGCTTGTTTTTGCTTCATTGACTAAAGTTCTTTTTAAATAGATCTATACACAACTTTATGCAGTTCAAATTAAGTGTAACTAAAGGAGAAATGGAACACTGCCATCAAGCTGTAGAGATCACGTGATTTGCTTACCGACCAATTACTGCAAAGAACAGTGAATTAGCAAAAGCGTTGGAATCAGCACCGAGAACGAACATTTAAGTTTTGACCCCACGATGACATACAGCGTCGCACACGCCAATGGGAGTTGGTGTCGAGACCTATATTTTAAACAGCTACTTCAACTATTTGACCGAACGACTGTTTGTACTACCTCAATACGCCAGTTAATTCCCGGCCGAACATTTTTAAACGCATCATCCACCATACAAACGAATCTTATTACCTGCTCTGGTGCTTCGTTATGTCAAACAAACTTACTGCATCTACTATACTCCCCCATTACATAGCAATATCTCAAAACCGCTCCGCAGTAAACCAGTTAAATTTACCTCCATTGAAAGGAAACCGGCCAAAAAAAAAACATTTTCAACTTCATCTATATAACTTTTCTCTCATTCACGAAGAAAATATTGGTGTAAGTTCACAATAAATTAAGTTTAAAAAAAATCACGATTTTTTTTAAAGTAATTTGCTTCAAAAGTTTTCCAACCCCTTGCCAGAAAGTGCTCGATACAATTTACTGCATAAAATAGCAACAGCGCATAGGATTTGGAGCAAGGGGAGAAATGTGTTTGTGGGAATACTTGGTGCACTTTAGAGGCTGATATGCTTTTAATTTGTGGCTGTAATGAGCTGCTGGAGTAGCATGGTCCCGAAGGAGTTTATAATTCATCTTTCCCAGTAGATTCGGTTTCTGTCTCATCCTCTGCAGCATCTTCAGCATCGGCAGCTTCAGTGGGGTCTTCCTCTTCAGTGGCATCTTCATCCTGGGATCAAAGATTCATTAGTTCAGTTAAGAGCCATTTTAACCAATCCAAAAATCACTGGAAAACCGCAAAACAACTAATATTTTCAATCAGCGTGGGCAGAGCAGGTCACCACTGAACTCCTCCAGTTAGGATAGGATATTCATCTTTTATCCCCGTGAATGGGAAACCAAGGGGGTTAACACACGGGCAATCGTCAGGTCACCTCGCGCCCACCATTGGGTTACCGGAGCTATTGCAGTGTGTTGTATATGGTAGACACGTTCGAGTTCAGGCAATGTCCATAAAGTGCCTTGACCATGAACACAGCCGACTAGCTAGCGACCAGTTGCACTCCTCCAACCTTTCGATTGAAAGGCGACGCACTTAACCACCAGGCTAACCGGCTGGACTGACAGATAAAGAGACTACTTTTGACCCCCAACCCCACAGTGAATAGCAACAAAGTGTGGGCAAAGCAGCCGACCACACTCCAATTACATTACAGAGGCGAATCCCCCACAAACCTCTGCGTCTTCATCTTCATCCACTTCCTCCGCAGCGGATGCTTTCTCCTCCTCCTCCCGCTTCTTCCTCTCCTCCTCATCATGAGCATCTTTCATCTTCTTCTCCCCCTTCACCGTGGTGCTGAGGATCTCCTCGCATTCAGACTTCGCGTGGGCAACGTCATCCGTGATGAGGAAGTTGTCGAAGATCGTGCCAGACTTCACCTGATGTGCAAGGAATGTTGGTGAAACAAGGCTTTCCAAACTTGGGGTAGTGCAATGAATTAAGGGTCGCAAATAGTAAATAAATTTCACACAAACCACTATTATCTGTTGTGTATACTTTAATAAATTAAAAGCCGTTGAAAGCTTAAATTTAGAAAGCTGCCTTGTAAAATAAGCATGTTGGTTAGATTATCAAGCTTAAATCCTTATTTTCAATTTGAAACCAATTTTTAGGTCACATTAGGTGTAACAAGGGTGTACTGTGGAAGAAAAGGGTTCCATTTACACCAAATTATATGATTATAAATAAAACCAACACAGCTATATCTAATTGTGAACTAACCTGCCACAAATCGAGGCCAATAACGCCGAAATCGCTGTAAGCATACAACTCATCATCAGCTTCATATTCTGGGTTGGCGATCATGGGGTGAACCCACTTTCCACTGTAATCGGGGTTGTCGATTTGCTTGGGTTCCCATTCACCCTTGTATTCAGGGTTATCGATCATTGGGGCTTCCCATTCCCCATCCATCTCATCATCCCAATCCTCGGGTTGTTTTGCATCGGGGTCAGCGATGTGCTCGGGTTTCTCCCAATCCTGGAGGAATGATACCGGGTTAATACCGAGGCCATCGCCATGCAGTGTTCCTTGCTCGAATATTGACATGTTCGGCCAAATTTATGGGTTAGTGTGGGCTTTCATTCAAACAGTTGTACAATTAAAAACAACCATTAGCCAGGGCAGGACACTTTTAATATGTATTGGTTGAGCCCGGTGGATTATTGGGTTAATCAAAAAAAAAACCTCAATCATACACAAGACATTGCAAAAGCTGCAATAACTCTGTGGGTATAAAGTAACTCTATAATAATTCAATATCCTATCCTCTAAACACAAATATTTACCTCTGGTTTGACATCGGTTGGGTCTGGAATCTTTTCCCTATCATCCCAATCCTCTGGCTTCGACGCCTTTGGATCCTTGATCTCTTTAGCTGGGAGGAAGTCCCAATCATCTTCGAGTGAACCAGATTGCGCGACTGTGTTATCGATGAGCACCTCGTATGTGTTGTCGGGTTTCACCACCAGTGTGTAGACGTGGGTTGCTTCGTCATCCTGGGTTTGTGTAGTTTTAATACAAGATTGTATTCGGGTTATGTTCTAGTGGTGTATACTATGCTAATTGTTACTTGCATCCAAACTTGCTATAAATCAGTATTTGTGATTTATATTGCATAGTGAGTGTTCATAGTTTGTGTGCAGTTGCCCTTACTCCCATTTCTTTCTAAGTGTTGTCCTATTAATACCAACCTTGCATCTGATATCTTTCTTGATGAGAAGATTCTTTCCTTTGTATTGGAAGATGACATGAACCTTTTTGGTGCCTGGTCCACAAATGTCTGGCCCTGTGGAACAAGACCGTTACATATCTTTTAAATAGTATTACCGGAACAAGACTTGTTACAATTACAATATAATACAGGAACGCATGGAGCACTTGAATTGCTTACTATACTTCGTAATTACAAAAGCCATGATATTAATGTTAGGGTTGGGGTTAAAGTTAATTTTCTGGAGTTGAGATTAGTGTTTGGGACAGGGTTAGAATTAATTTCTATAGCATAGTGATTCAAGCGCTCCAAGCGGTCCTGTAGTATTTAGAGGCACCCCTATAATTCACTTCTTACCGAACATGATGTTGTATTCGGAGTCGCCAGTCATTTTCTTTGATTCGAGGGTACCCGGGAAAAGTTTGACGTAACCCCCTCCACAGTCGATATTTTGTTCATGTTTTACAGAGAACTGAACAACCAAAGTCTTTCCTTTGTTTGAAAATGATTCGAAAGACGCAGATGCAGCGTAAAATCTAGATAAAAATTGAATTAATGTTATTGGTGTGAGAATTAATAAGTTATCTTTTGGTTAAACAAGCAGTTTCGAGTTTTTTTTTAATTTGTATGAGGGTGAAAAACCCTTTATTATAGATACTTTAGGTACTGTAGTAACAATCTTATATTTTTAACTGAGGTGCTGTTTAGTAACTGTTTTAATATGAGTTTACCAATGTGGTTATAATACAAATATATGAGCAATTAGCAGTGTCAATTTTACTATGAATGTTTGGTTGTCTTTTTCTTTTTAAAGCAAAAACAAAACAAATACATTTCATTAATTTGATTGCAAATATCAGATAAAATTCTACAACTCTACATAATACACCCAGGTCTATGTATTATAGTTTCTAAAAATGAATTCTCCGGTTTTCATATTTACCTGGCATCTTGACTGGTTTGCAGTCCTTTATCTTTCTCCGCATCATTGAAGAATTTACCGGCAGTCAATTCAAATTTTCCGAAATCGCTTTTAGACTCTGAATTGATCCATCTCGTAGTCCAGTCACCTGAAAATTACCAAACTTTTTAAAAAATGTAAAAATATATTAGAAAAAATACGCATTTAAACTACATGCATTCATTCTGAAACCAAACTCAGTTCTAGGTAATTAAATATCTTAATATGGTTTTAAAAAACGCTTTTACCGTTGAATTTGCAACAGTTTTTACGAATAGCCGCCTAAATCTTACCTTCATCAAAATAATCTTTGAAATAAATTGTTGGTTCGGCGAATGCCACGGCAATTAAACTTAATAATAAACCAAATTTCAACATTGTGTTCGATTTCTATCTGATGAATTTCTATAAAACAAAATAAAACATTATCATACCAATACAACGCTGAGAAGTGAAATTTGCTAAATCACTAAGCTATACTTTAAAGTTTCGTAACATTATATTGCATTTAGGCGTTATTATATGAACTGTTGCTTAACAGCTAGATTACACAAAATATAGCGCCAGCAAAGCACCGGGTCTGTCTATATGTCTACTTGGACAATCTAAGCGAAATCCACGTTTCGCTGTTTAGTTACGTCACTAATATGCCTGGCCGACGGTGATTCGTCGGTATAGAAACCGCCCAGCCAATTAGATGCCGACACCGCCGGACACGCTCGAGCGACTCCAAATAAACCGCTTCAAAACAGCGTGTTAGTCACGTGGTAGTATTTAAATAGGTTTCTAGAAAAACAAATCGGGTTGCTGGTTTTAGAAACACATAGAAGTTGGTTAGCCAACTTCCTTCCTTTTTCTTGTCCGAATTGGTGTGTTCGACTGTATATTTGCTGTCACTGTACCATTAACGCCGCTAGAAGTATTCTTTATATATCCATGTGTATATTTGGGCTGGTATGATGCTATATGTCAATTTTGTCCGCTTTCTGTTGTTTTTCTAGGCTTGAGTTATCAAATAATATGATTGAATTATACCGGTAATGAAGTAATTTAATATGTAAAAGGTACTCGCTTATATAGCGAGAGAGTTCGGTAATGATTCACATTAAAATGATAATGATACGCATGGTGATATGAAAATTCACGCCGTGTAATTATAACACACACGGCACAAGAAATACCTACGATTTGACAAACCAACGAAGAACCTGATATTTGCAAAACGATTTATTCCGTAGCTCATTGCCAAAGTTAATCAATAAGTTCTATAGTTTTTTTACGGGGCTAAGTTTCGAACCCATAATGGGCTCGTTGCTAAGACTGTTTTCGTATACAATTCGGTATATGGTTTGGGTGCATTACCTATTCGGCCACATCGTACCATGGTATACCGCGATTTGAGTTGTTGCTTGGATCTCGGAGATTTCGCTAACGTAATTCGTCGTATTTGGATTCGGTCGAGTGGTGTCCTGTGGTTGCGAAGTTTCACACTGTACGCACAGGTCGCGTTTACCAATCGGCTACGCGACCGATCCATGTGGCGATTTTTTTCAAAAACGGTATTAGCGTCGTGCCTATCATAGTGTCGAAACCTACCGTGGTTAAAAGCAACGTACTTTTCGGGATATGCATCCTTGCTTTTATCACTCACTCTCTATGTGCACATAGTTCTTGCCTTCGACAGTTGTGTGGAGGGTAGTTGAATTCACTGCTCGTCCCTATAGTCTGTGAGATTACGTGTTAAATCACGCATGTCTGGAGTTTGGATTAAAATTGTAGGTTTGCCTTGCGAATGCGGAAGGGGTCACGTGTGTTGACCTCCTTGGTTTTCCCATTTACGGGTTTAAACATGAAAATCCTATCCTTTGTATTATATTTGATTTTATAGGCCTACCTTAGACTTGCGAAGTATGACAAAATCAAAGAAAGGTATCATCGGATTATTCGCAAATTATCCAGGACTGTTCAAGTTAGTTTTATAATAATTTTTGTTGTCACCAATTAAGAAATTACACCAACTTATATAGCTTTTATAGATAAATAGGATATAATATATTCATGTTTATCCCCGTGAATAAGTAACCCAAGGGGGTTAACATACGGGCAAAGGTCAGATCACCTCGCGCCCACCGTCGGGTTACCGGAGCTATTACAGTGTGTTGTGTATGATTCACATGTTCCTTCAATTTAGTGGAACCCATTAATCCGCTGGGTTCAGGCAATGTCCGTTAAGTGCCTTGCCCAAGGACATAACCGATTAGCTAGCGACCAGTTTCGAATCTGCAACCTTTTCGTTGAAAGGCGTCGCACTAAATCACCAGACTAATCTGTCGGACAAAAAATGTGTTTCCTTGGAAACCTCTGTAAATTCTTGGACAAGGAATATTTAAGGCATTGCTAGCTTGTTTAATTGGTCTTCCACAATTCTATATCCTTGACTGATAAACAGTACTGGTGTAGCAAATGTTGAAAAAATACTACTTGCCGTTTATTTACCTTAACTTTCTATTGCACATATTAGCTCGCTTCACGTAAATATTCAAATTTATTAAACTTTCCCTTCATTTTTATGAGTCGCGTTATAATTTAAGGTAAGATTGCGCTCCGGGAAAGCGGTGTTATTCAATGTTATTCATTTTGTTTATTTTTGTCTTTTGATTAAATAAATCTTATCAGTGGAGCGTCCGATGATAAAGAGAATAAAGACCAAAACCAATGTGTTCCCTTTATAAAAAGGATAATTTCGATGCGAACGAAAAATACAGTATATGCGAGGGCAATCCTTCGTTTTCGCGTCATAGAAGAAGTTTTGTATTGCACTTGTGGCTGGTAGTTCTACTACATTGTTGTACCAGGATTAGGCGACCATTTTATCACGAGCAATGACCGATTCATCAAATTTGATCATCAGTGTCGTCCCTTTGTGCCAGTGAGCTGTTACCTAGGAATCACGATGAAATAGTTAAATAATCTCACCACATTTTTCATTTTTGTTGCAATTTATGTAAGGTTTAGGTCTTGTTAAAGTAAATTGTCCGAGATTTTTTCCTGTGATTTCCTATATTTTTTACCAACTTAACTAATTTAGATACAACATCTTCCCCAATAAATCCCAAGTATTCCAGCGGAGTTGGACCTTACCATGCTGGTTGTCACTATTACATGGTTAGCCATGGGAGCAGCAATAAATTGTTTTTAAATAGTTGTTATTTGACACATGGTTGAAGGTTCGAAACTGGTCACTATCTAGTCAGTTGTGTCCTTGGGCAAGGCACTTAATGGACATTGCTTGGACCCAGTTGATTAATGGCTTCTACTAAATTAAAGGAACGTGTGAATCATACATAACACACTGCAATAGTTCCGGTAACCCGACGGCCACAAGTGCAAAACATTTGTCCAACTAGTTGGTGGGTATTGCCTGAATCATGAATGCACCATCCTATCCTAAGCCTTGACCGACAGATTGTAGGGTTGATACTAGTCACTGTTTGGTTGTGACCTTTGTCACAAGACACTAAACCAACATTGACTAAATCGAACATAACATTAAGGCTTTAGTTCAGTAATTTTTAATTAAAACAAAATGAATAATCAATAGATTTGGGTCAAACTCGGCTATTCCAGTGCTAAATAATTGATTCAACATGCTGTACTGTTGTTTTATTCTGGCGGTTAAGTGCGTCGCCTTTCAATCGAAAGGTTGCAGGTGCGATACTGGTCGCTAGCTTGACGGTTGTCTCCTTGGACAAGGCACTTTACGAACATTGCCTGAACCCAGTGGATTATTGGGTTCTACTAAAATTGAAGGAACGTGTCTATCATATACAACACACTGCAATAGCTCCAGTAACCCGACGGTGGTCGCGAGGTGATCTGACGATTGCCCGTGTGCTAACCTTGATTTTCCCATTCACGAGGATAAACATGAATATCCTATCCTTTAACCCCCATACTTGCACTAGAGGCAACTTACCTTGCAGGGGAAATTGGAAAAGTTCAAAACAGCCTCAACAATCCCAGCTGCAAATGCTGCGCAATTCAATGAACCCTGCAACAGTGGAAATATGGTTTCGTCAAATATTACAACATGTCCTCCATTTAACTACAGACGAAGCGTCTAATACAATAATCCCTTAACTATGCTGGTTAGACATTATTTTTCAGCTTGAGAGACCAAAACCTTGTGGGGTTAAAGGTTGCAGGATTAAAACCAGTCAGTTGTGTCCTTGGCTAAGGCACTTGGATTGGAAGGTTGAAAAATTGTCTGAATCATTGAAAACACAATAATAGTACAAGTAATAAATCTCAGGGACGAACAATCGATTCAAGCCTGGTCTCTGTGGGTGAGTGTATTGCATTTTATATGAAAGAGTTGTATT
>CH002681.1:136932-148472 GCA_000149265.1 Ciona savignyi
ATCTCCATTGAGCTTTCACCTTGATAAAAAGCAGAATATTCAAGACTTTTATTTCACGCTTGTTCCCTTTTTCCCTCACAATGAGCAGATCAACCACACGTGAACCAACGCTGAATCCGAACTCAGATAATTTGGTCTGAATGAGGAAGTTATGATTGGTTTGGTATGATGCGGGTATGCAGTGGTAACCAGTTTTGGTGACTGGGTTGTATCCCACCAACACTAGGTCATATGTTTTATAACATAAATGGAAATTCGCAAGGGGGTTAACACACCAGGTAATCGTTATATTACCTTGTGTCCACCATGTTACCACATGTATTGCATTGTGTATGATTCACACGGTCCTTCAACTTGGTAAAAACCAAAAATACGCTGGGTTTAGGCAATGTACGTTAACTCCTTTTTCCAAGGACATAACCTACTAGCAACTGGTGAAGATGGAAACCCCTAGAGAAAAACAAAACTCACTAAACCGCCAAGCTATTTAGAAAAATGATCTTTACCACTGTGGTTGAATAGCCACTACTAGCTAGAATAGGATATCATGTTTATCCCCATAATTGGGAAAACCAAAGGGGTTAACACACGGGCAATCGTCAGATCACCTCGCGCCCACCGTCAGGTTACCAGAGCTATTGCAGTGTGTTTTGTACGATACACACATTTCTTTAATTTGGTAGAACCCATTAATCCGCTGGGTTCAGGCAATGTTCGTTGAGTGTCTTGCCCAAGGACACAACCAACTAGCTATAGTTTCGTAGCTGCAACCGTTTGGTTGAAAGGCGTCCCACTTAACTCAAAGATTGATAAACAAAGCTTCGAACCTGCAGTTCAGCAACCGATCTTACACGGTTCTGTGAATATTGGATCATCTCACTGAAGAGCAGAGCGAACACGCTTAATGAAACTTCCTGCTTCCCTCTGCTGGCTGGTTTGTCCAATATGGTGACACGTGGCTTCTTGCTGCTATCCATTTTAGCAAGTGTTTAAAAAACTTTTAGTTTAATACAAGATCACATATCATCATGTTCTAGAGAAATCTGATGGACAGTTTTGCACATTGAGATTATTAAAAGATGGATTTTTGTTATCACAAGTTAAGTTTTATGTTTTAAAAAAGCGAAATTGCACAAACACAATGTTTCAAAGAGAAATTTAATTAATTTTACTGTTGTAATATTAGCACATAGCAGTTTAAAAACTAAAAATGCTTATCACTGAAGAACGTGAAAGTCATTATATTTCATTTTAGTACCGGTACTGATATATATATATATATATACATACAACATTATACCGGTACATTAATATTTTAATTTTTCATACAAACTATGGCAACATTTACTTAGTCTGTTTGGGTTGTATGATATGAATATGATAATCTACAAGGGATTTAAAAAGTGAGCAATTACTAAATAGTACCAATGCAAACGTATTGGATATTCAGTATAATATATCTATAAATTATAAATACGAGAAACAAGGTTGCAAAAGTCAGGAGAAATTCTGTTGTGAAATTAACTTTGTTTGTTAATAGAATAATCTCCTGAATATATAACCAGTATATATTACTTCTTTTGATTTATGCAAATGTTTAAGCAATGTGTAATTGCCCATATTTTGCAAATAGGTTTCTAGTGTTGCACAATATATTCCACACAATATGCTTGTCCATTCAGTCCTCCCCAGCGGGTAATGCATCGGTCAACCTTCTTATAAATTTCACTCGTAATTCAGTTGTGTTATCTCCTTTCAAGGAATCCTTAGCAAACCAAGTCTGAACCTCAAGTTGAAGCATCTCCAACGCTCCCCTGATGGTTCCACATAGAATATTTCCGTAGTTTAAATTTGTGTGGTTTTCCGGCAATTCCACAAATTCAGCCAACGGATTATTTTCCAAAATAAGAGAAAACTCATCATTTGCAGGCGACCAATTTGCGACAGTTGGTACAATGTTTAAGTACATTTTAAAAGCTAGTTTTGCTATTACATCAGCTGTTTCACGTAAATCCTGGCACTTTCCCATGTTTGATCTCGCCATAAAGTCTTCCACTAATCGAACGCCGATGTTGTAGCCCATTTTGTCCAACTGCTTGTTCACATCTTCATCTGTTTCATAATCTTTGATCAACTGTGACACGAGGGCGCCATACGTTAGAGTAAATAATTCACCAACTATTTTTTTGTTGTCAAAGGACCGACCCAGAGCTTTAGACATTTTAAAACTTGGTCTCTGCCCGAATAAGAATAGGTCAGGTAAGTCAATACTATTTTTATTTTTGTTTCTTTCACTGCAGCGTTTATCACCAACAATTTAAAAATAAATGTCATATATATATATATATATATATATATATATATATTTATTATATATATACCAAAACAAATATGGCGTTAACTGAAAATCCAACAATTAACAAAAAAAAAACTGGCAAGATACTACAGCAAAGCAGGAAGGCACTGAGAAAAACCAAAAGGTATCTAGTTTGGTGCCTCCATCTGAAAAAAAAATATAATTAAAAAAGAGTGTGCTTGTAACATAACTGTAACAGTAGGGACTAACAATTTAGATTGATTTATATAAAGGATTAATAAACTGTTACATATTATATACAATGAATTTCGTAGTGGGGCAACACTAAAAGAAAGAAAAGAGAAAAACTGCTCACTAAAACCACGGAATCTAATTTAAACCCTGCACTAAACACTAATTTCAACGCCAACTTAAACGCTCAACTCTAATGTCATAATCTTTATTTTAGTGAGCAGTTTCCCTCCGTTTAGTTGCCTGCCCTTTATACACCAAAGTTCTTTTACCTAGAAATATAAAACGCGGAAAAACGGAAGACGGAAGTGAAAAGTTAAACCCCTTAACAAGGGGCTACGGACCTAAAAATTACAGAATTTGTTAATTGAACCGTGCTCTTTCGAATGATAATTTTTGATTTGAAAAAAAATGTAAAATATTAATATCGAATATGAATATTATTAATATTCACGCATTTATAGAGTTTTCGCCAGTTATTCCTTTGGATATGTTGTAGCCCTTGCCAATACCTTCAAATTGATATATAAATTATATACAATATCCGCGGGGGGCTATATGCACGAAGCGTCTGAATATTCATAACTCGTTATTTAGGGATGCTGCGGTTTTCATATCCAGATGAACATTTATGGAGTTTTTGCCAAAAAATCCTTTGTATATGTTGTAGCCCTTATAAAGACCTTTAATTTAAGGTATAGTTTATATAGAATAACCGCAAGAAACTATATGCACGAAGTGTCTGAATATTCATAACTCTTCATCAAGGGATGTATCGGAAGATGCTGCAGTTTTCTTATCTAGATGGATATTTATAGAGTTTTCGCCAATTATTCCTTTGGATATGTTGTAGCCCTTATAAATACCTTCAATTTAAGGTATAGTTTATATACGATAACCGCGGGAAGCTATATGCACGAAGCGTCTGAATATTCATAACCCGTTATACAGGGGGGTGCACTGGAAGATGCTTAAGTTTTCTTATCCAGATGGACATTTATAGAGTTTTCGCCAATTATTCCTTTGGATATGTTGTAGCCCTTTTCAATACCTTCAAATTGATATATAAATTATATACAATAACCGCGGGAAAGTATATGCACGAAGCGTCTGAACATTCATAACTCGTCATCAAGAGATGCATTGGAAGATGCTGCAGTTTTCTTATCTAGATGGATATTTATAGAGTTTTCGCCAATTATTCCTTTGGATATGTTGTGCCCTTATAAATACCTTCAATTTAAGGTATAGTTTATATACGATAACCGCGGGAAGCTATATGCACGAAGCGTCTGAATATTTATAACCCGTTATACAGGGGGGGTGCACTGGAAGATGCTGAAGTTTTCTTATCCAGATGGACATTTATAGAGTTTTCGCCAATTATTCCTTTGGGTATGTTGTAGCCCTTTCCAATACCTTCAAATTGATATATAGATTATATACAATAACCGCGGGAAACTATATGCACGAAGCGTCTGAATATTCATAACTCGCTTTACAGGGGGGTGCACTGGAAGATGCTGCGGTTTTCTTATCCAGATGGACATTTATAGAGTTTTCGCCAATTATTCCTTTGGATATGTTGTAGTCCTTTCCAATACCTTCAAATTGATATATAGATTATATACAATAACCGCGGGAAACTATATGCACGAAGCGTCTGAATATTCATAACTCGCTTTACAGGGGGGTGCACTGGAAGATGCTGCGGTTTTCTTATCCAGATGGACATTTATAGAGTTTTCGCCAATTATTCCTTTGGATATGTTGTAGTCCTTTCCAATACCTTCAAATTAAGGTATAGTTTATATACGATAACCGCGGGAAGCTATATGCACGAAGCGTCTGAATATTCATAACTCGCTTTACAGGGGGTGCACTGAAAGATGCTGCGGTTTTCTTATCCAGATGGACATTTATAGAGTTTTCGCCAATTATTCCTTTTAATATGTTGTAGCCCTTTCCAATACCTTCAAATTAAGGTATAGTTTATATACGATAACCGCGGGAAGCTATATGCACGAAGCGTCTGAATATTCATAACTCGCTTTACAGGGGGGTGCACTGGAAGATGCTGCGGTTTTCTTATCCAGATGGACATTTATAGATTTTTGCCAATTATTCCTTTTGATATGTTGTAGCCCTTTCCAATACCTTCAAATTAAGGTATAGTTTATATACGATAACCGCGGGAAGCTATAGGCACAAAGCGTCTGAATATTCATAACCCGTTATACAGAAGCTGATTTGATGAGAGATGTTAGGATTTTTTTTATTTAAATGGATGGCTTTTTGCCAACTTATGCTATAAATTTGTGCTTGTATTTTGTTGTTGTAAATTTGTTTGCACAAACATGTTGTTGTTTACTTGCAATTGACTTGTTTGGCTCGAGCGATATCTATATGGTGCGAAAGAAAAAGTTATCGGCCCCGGTTGATGGTGCGGCATGTTTTTAATCGGCGTCGGTGACGCTTTAATCACTTATACTATTCCGGGGAATCGTGATCACGGACGTGGTAATGAAGGAATACCACCAGTCACCTTGTTAATAAGTGGGGCGTAATTGCTGATCCAATTAGTGTATATAATTAAATTCAAAAGATTTGGCTTTGCAAGTCTTAACAAAAATGACTTTGTTTTGATGAATAAAAACCCTTGTTTTATTTAAGATATGTAATGTGAACTGTAACTATGTTAGTCGATTGTAAACTAATTTTGTCTTATTTGACAGTAAAGATCCCCATGTATTTCAACCTACTATAAAACTAGGGAGTGTAAACCACTACCATTTGTAAAACAGACATTGACTGTATATACACATAACATATAGTTTATGCTTAACAGACAACTATACGCCAAGTGAAATGAACACTAGTAATCTCAATCAAGTAACTCACGTTACTTGTAATTCTTAGTTGCAAAGTATTACGGTTTTAAATGTAAAAGTGTTTCGTTTAATCATTATAGATTAATAAATAAAAATAATAAAACAATAAGTATTTTATGTTAGAGAGTGCCGAAACGTGGTTAACCACCACTATCTGTAAGACACCCTTAGCACAATTGGTATCTTTTATACGCCGTGTATGTAGTTTCTTTCTGCAAGCACAAACAGTTAAATCGCTGAGATAACAAACCATTCTTGTTATTCATGTTGGTTACACACTATATATTTTTGTCAGACGCATGCACATCATGTTATGTGATATTCCAGTAAGTTTTCAACCTGACTGTGATAGTTTTGTTTCTGTAAAAATAAATCATAAAATTTTGATAATTAGCTTAGTCGCTATGAAACCTAGAACATCAAAATGCCTAAAAATAGTAAATTAGTTTTTATGAATTAAGGAAAAAAGCGTCTACTTTAATAGAAATTTCAGTTTATTAACTTTGATATAATATACAATGGCGATATTTTTTACTGCTGTGCAGATACAAGCAATTTTAAACGGTTTAATTTCAAACGAGAATTTCTCGAAAACTAAAACGATTTAGACCTCAAGAAGGATATTTTTGGTTCACTAGGTTTATTTTTTTATATCAGATCAGCTTGTTTAACACTGGCTCGACATTGTAATGGGTGGAACCGTTATATAACTTCCCGCATCATTCTAAGTAAGTGTTTATTGCGTTGGTTTAGTGACGTGTTTTGACAACTAGTGTATAAGGCCTTTCTCTGGTGCGACCTACCTACACCCGAGTCCCTAACATGAGGAACACTTTAAAAGCGCTAATTTAATTGCTCACTCAAGATATCAATATGGTTGATTTCTTTATTCACTGGACTTTGAACGATGAGCGGTTTTCTATTACAATAATATACACATAACAATATTAATATACAACCAGCTTAGCAACTGTTTTTCGTAGGTCTGTAGATTCAGTATGCAAATAAACGTGTCATCAAAAGATTCAGTAAAAAAAAATAAAACCACGAGGTTCACGGAATTACAAAACTATATTCATGGTTACGAAAAATGAGCTCACAATAATAAACATAGACATTTTAAAGAAAATAAATTCGGAAACAGATTATGATTTACAGATGTTAAACTAGTGTTAGGTTATATATATGCAACCAAAATAGATTTAATGATAAATGCTTGGTTAAAAACTAAAACACATAAAGTGGCTTGGAACCAGCTTTTAGTAATAAATGCGGCAGCAAATAAAAGCGTTTCAGTCAAGTTTACTACGATTTGTGGAGGTTCATTTTTTAAATAGTTCGCTTTTTTATGTCGAAAACACATGTTTATTTACCAAATGTATTTTCGTGCGGACATTTAAAGTCGATCGGATTAGAAGTGTTCAAGTTTAAATATAAACACTAATTGGATCAGCAATTACGCCCCACTTATTAACAAGGTGCTGGTGGTATTCCTTCATTACCACGTCCGTGATCACGATTCCCCGGTAATTAGTATAAGTTCCCCGATTGACAACAATGAATGATATTGCCCGGTAGCATCTGCACTTCCGATCGTGAACACTGTATCTGAGGGAGACGTCCTGGCTTGAAACCGTTGAAGTAATTTTCCATTGCACCAAACACTACTGGCGCCAACACCACCTATCGACATTCCATTGAACGCTAAGGATATTCCAAACACCAAGGGTTGTTGGGTTTGAATTTACAGGAAAGGAAGTTATTGTAATTCTATCTGGATTTGCCCCACCTACAATCAACCCCCCGTTGGAATATGTACCAAATAAAACAAACTTATCCCAGCCTGAATTGTCATTGCCGAAAAGACCGTTTTCAAATAATTTAGCTGGGTCGTGGGTGCGATTGTCGATCCTGTAAGCAATGAACACAGTTATTAAGTCTTGTTGCCCAGTGAATTCGCGTTAAGATCAATATTCGCGATGAGCTTAGTAGATGGGTCATTATTAAAAACAAGATACCGGTGACCATTTTGTCTAGAACTAGAAAGCAGTGGCTGTAGATTTGGGTTACTTTGGTTGGCAGGTACGGAAGAAGCTCCCTGGTTATAAACAAGAGATACTTTGGAATTGTTCGGTGTGAATTGTAGGTTCCAATCATAGTCGACGCTATATTGCAGTGTGGCAGTTGTTGTTATGTAATCTGTTATGCAAAAGTTAAACAAACCTAATGAAAAAGTTAGATAAACGAAAACAAAGTAAACGAATGCTGACGGTGGTCAGATGATACTAGCCCGTGTGATACAATACTCTGATATATTAAATGGTTACACATTTTTGCATGCAGATAGTTTCAATTCATAATCACATCATGTGTTTACAACTGTCCTTTCCCACTATACATTGTTTACATTTTCATTTTAAAATAGCGAATGATAAACAAACAACAGAGTAGTGACGTAAAGCGCATAAATACCATTTAGGCTAAAGATGACATAGGATCGACGAAGGGTCATTATAGTGATCTGTATATTTTTGACAGGGTAAGCATATTCAACGATTTTTAATATTTTTTTACAAATTCGGTTATTGGAACAATGTTCATTGATATTTTTTAAATCAGAGAATTTTCAAAACCTACATTTTTCGACAATGATTTTCTGCATGTTTGTATTAAACATATCTCAAACCATTCAATTAAATTTGGATATCTATAACAGTCTTGTACCTGATATCGTAAAAAGCTCCCAGTCGATTTTTAAAGCCCCTCTCCAACCCGAAGTCGCGATCTGTGCGTTCCAACTGAAGTATAAAGTGGTAGTAGTTAATCTTCACAACAGTGGCCTTGAAAGTTTCTGGGCCAGTCGGGCTGTAGGGGCGAGCGGTAGCTTTGATGTGGTAAGGCACAAAAGACAAGCACGAGTCGTATTCGGTTTTGATGTTCGATTTGGGTGTGTCGGATAATGAGAATAAGTCGGTTGTTCCTTTAACGGTCGCTAATATATCTGCGAAATAATTGGACGCACGAAATTAACAATGAATATAAATGTTTAAAACTAAAACTAAAACAGTTTCTCATTAGACGTAATTGTATGTTGTTCATAATTTAGGAATATCCCATGGTACTTACTTGTAAAAGCTTCAGCACAGAAAAGATGAATCAACAACACAAAAACGAAAATCATATTTAACTGTAATTTATATAATGCAGAATACTTAAAAATTACATATGCTTTAGCCTACCTATGTTGAATCTGTAAACGCTAGCCTAAAATGAAACTCATCGTTACCTAAGTTTGAACTGTTTTCTTGTGGACACGTCAATTAGACTTCCCCACCTTCTTCTCCGTACAGTGTTCCTTTGGTTACAATATATTGCGTAATTAGAAATCGTTGGTGTCCGTCTATTTTACATTAGTCTCTTGATCCCATGTGAAGTAAAATATTTGTCAAGGAAAACAATGAAGCTTCCGTCCTAACTAAAAAATCAAGACTAGTTGGTGCAGATATGGTATTTTGATGAACGCTTTGTAATTTCCTTACTGCCAATGCTCATTACCTCATCTGACTTACATGCGACGATATATTACAACCCTCGCCGTCGACTTTCCAAGTACTTTATACCTTGTACCCAACGCTTAATCTTACTTAGTCAATTCTAAAATTCATGAGCTTCTTCACGACTCCCCCGCTTGCTTAAAAAAGAATTGGAGGATAAGACCGTCGATTGGTATATAACGTCGAATAGCATGTTATTGTTTGTTAATACTACTCTTTGGACCATCGGTATAATGTCAATCTTATTTAAGCTTTTACCATGGCGGTGATCGTTTGTTGCGTATTTAATGAAGTTTTTCTTCATCACGTGTAACCAACAGCCTTTTTTTCACTTCGCGTAAAACGTAAAACTCTTCGTTTAAAACTTTATTATAGGTAAGAGTACTTTACGTTTTTGTGTTGTTATCTGTGATATTATTACACTGCCTTTTTAAAGATTGTGTGTTAGTGTGAGTTAATTAATGTTAGATCTAGTGAACGTCCCATTTAAACATGTTATGCCCTGTTTAACATTATTACTGTCGAAAAACTAGAAATGTCATTTACTGAAATAAACGGTCGCTATGAAACAATAAAGAAAGCAAAACTGTTATTCCATTGGCGGAAAAATTACAATATAACCCTTCAAAAGTGTCAATCGGGCTTATCGGCGCGCTAGCAGGCCGTTTATACCTGTCACCTGCGTGAAGCAGAAACAAAACAGAGTGAAATCAATTTTTACCCATCATATTTAAGGGGAACCCATAATAAATACAATTGCGCTTCATATTACGTCAAACTAGTTGGGTAATAAAGGATTTAATCATGATACAATTTAGACACAACTAGGATAAAGAAATTTATACCGTGCCAAGAAAGAGGCATATACACAAACTGACTCTTAAATTGTTCTCACAAAGTTTCTGGGGAAATTGCCTTCATGATAACGCTGAGTGTGACGTGTATTGTTCATGCGTTTCAATGCGCTAGGTGAACTCATGTAAACTCCTGACTTCTATTATCATAACCATTTTGTAGACACTTTTACATTTATAAAAGGAAAGAATTTTTTAGAAATGTTGCAGGTGCGAAACTGGGCGCTAGCTAGTCGGTTGTGTCCTTGGGCAAGGCACTTTACGGACATTGCCTGAACCAGCGGATTAATGGGTTCTACCAAATTGAAGGAAGGTGTCTATCATATACAACACACTGCAATAGCTCCGGTAACCCGACGATGCGCGCGAGGTGATCTGATGATTGACCGTGTGTTAACCCCCTTGGTTTTTTCAATTCACAGGAATAAACATGAATATCCTACCAAAAAGGCCACCTATTCGACTCCGACATGATGGCATGGACGACAACCTTGTTTTTGAGTTGAAATGCAACTGAACTCACGATCGGTATTCGTGATGCGCTTCTTCTAAACGGCTTTTGCGTTACACAGGGAGACGAACCAGCCTTCATAACTTCCGTACTAATCCCCCCTGATAGACCAGCTTGCTGACCCCCCTTGAATATTGCTTTTATCTTGCGCCGTCCACTTTTTAACCAGGCCTATTTTCGAACCCATGAGAAATGGACTCACCAAGGCCGATTTTTTTTATGTGGAAATCGATATGTGAAGTGATTGCGTACGTGAACCTTTCGGCGACAGGACTGTTTGTCGTCCATAATTGTGGGATTGCAATGTGAGCCACAACGTAATCGCGGCATATTGTAACAGTGTCTTTACAACTTGTCATGGGTTATGTAAATGGATTCGACGTTCTTGGTAACAGAGTATCGTGTTTACGTCATTTTGTATTGCGTTCCTGTAAATACAGCAGAAGTAAAACACAGTGGAAGACATCCTCTTCATAATGCGTTATCGACACATTACAATACTGACTTAGTGACATACTATTTAAAGGATATACCATACTTGGAGTTATTTGTCAAAAGTTAGTGCAAGCAATATAGTCAGATTGAATGCGAAATGAAGATTTTACTGTTAGTATCTCAAATCATCTGTGTTTGCAGCTCTTCGAAATTTCTTACTTACGGTATGTATAGTATAATGTTACCGTGTTTTAATCACTTCGCGGTTTTATTTGATTTAATCCGTCAGTTTCTTGGACTTCGCTTGGTTGTTGGAATGAGAGACATAGTCTAACCCCCAGGGTAATTCCTACACTGGAGGGCACCAACCCGATATTAGACGGGAGTTATGCGAGCCGGGCGAATGTGATCGAAAAGTGCGCAAGAGCTACCTTTCAACTGGGATATGAGATATTCGTTCTTCAGGTATCATAATTTATGTAATCAATCTTTCCACTTCGGCGAGATGTCACCGCTTAACAGGAATGTTAGCTTTTCACCAGAACGCGTTTGAATTAGAATACCCAAAAAACTTGTAAACTGCCACCCCAAGTATATATATCTAATTTTCATGATCCATCGATTACACTTTATTAAAAACACCCATGTCGTTAAGTTACTTGTTACAGGATGGTGGGTGGTGCGGAAGATCAGCCGATGCGAGATCTAGTTACAAAGTATTAGGCGCCGCTTCGTGCCTATCAGATA
>CH002681.1:148572-185379 GCA_000149265.1 Ciona savignyi
ACTTTAACCTGAGGTGGGGTGGTATACTTTAACCTGAGGTGGGGTGGTATACTTTAACCTGAGGTGGGGTGGTATACTTTAACCTGAGGTGGGGTGGTATACTTTAACCTGAGGTGGGGTGGGAAGCTATATGCACGAAGCGTCTGAATATTCATAACCCGTTATACAGGGGGGTGCACTGGAAGATGCTGAAGTTTTCTTATCCAGATGGACATTTATAGAGTTTTCGCCAATTATTCCTTTGGATATGTTGTAGCCCTTTTCAATACCTTCAAATTGATATATAAATTATATACAATAACCGCGGGAAAGTATATGCACGAAGCGTCTGAACATTCATAACTCGTCATCAAGAGATGCATTGGAAGATGCTGCAGTTTTCTTATCTAGATGGATATTTATAGAGTTTTCGCCAATTATTCCTTTGGATATGTTGTAGCCCTTATAAATACCTTCAATTTAAGGTATAGTTTATATACGATAACCGCGGGAAGCTATATGCACGAAGCGTCTGAATATTTATAACCCGTTATACAGGGGGGTGCACTGGAAGATGCTGAAGTTTTCTTATCCAGATGGACATTTATAGAGTTTTCGCCAATTATTCCTTTGGGTATGTTGTAGCCCTTTCCAATACCTTCAAATTGATATATAGATTATATACAATAACCGCGGGAAACTATATGCACGAAGCGTCTGAATATTCATAACTCGCTTTACAGGGGGGTGCACTGGAAGATGCTGCGGTTTTCTTATCCAGATGGACATTTATAGAGTTTTCGCCAATTATTCCTTTGGATATGTTGTAGTCCTTTCCAATACCTTCAAATTGATATATAGATTATATACAATAACCGCGGGAAAACTATATGCACGAAGCGTCTGAATATTCATAACTCGCTTTACAGGGGGGTGCACTGGAAGATGCTGCGGTTTTCTTATCCAGATGGACATTTATAGAGTTTTCGCCAATTATTCCTTTGGATATGTTGTAGTCCTTTCCAATACCTTCAAATTAAGGTATAGTTTATATACGATAACCGCGGGAAGCTATATGCACGAAGCGTCTGAATATTCATAACTCGCTTTACAGGGGGTGCACTGAAAGATGCTGCGGTTTTCTTATCCAGATGGACATTTATAAGAGTTTTCGCCAATTATTCCTTTTAATATGTTGTAGCCCTTTCCAATACCTTCAAATTAAGGTATAGTTTATATACGATAACCGCGGGAAGCTATATGCACGAAGCGTCTGAATATTCATAACTCGCTTTACAGGGGGGTGCACTGGAAGATGCTGCGGTTTTCTTATCCAGATGGACATTTATAGATTTTTGCCAATTATTCCTTTTGATATGTTGTAGCCCTTTCCAATACCTTCAAATTAAGGTATAGTTTATATACGATAACCGCGGGAAGCTATATGCACGAAGCGTCTGAATATTCATAACCCGTTATACAGGGGGGTGCACTGGAAAATGCTGAAGTTTTCTTATCCAGATGGACATTTATAGAGTTTTCGCCAATTATTCCTTTGGATATGTTGTAGCCCTTTTCAATACCTTCAAATTGATATATAAATTATATACAATAACCGCGGGAAAGTATATGCACGAAGCGTCTGAACATTCATAACTCGTCATCAAGAGATGCATTGGAAGATGCTGCAGTTTTCTTATCTAGATGGATATTTATAGAGTTTTCGCCAATTATTCCTTTGGATATGTTGTAGCCCTTATAAATACCTTCAATTTAAGGTATAGTTTATATACGATAACCGCGGGAAGCTATATGCACGAAGCGTCTGAATATTTATAACCCGTTATACAGGGGGGTGCACTGGAAGATGCTGAAGTTTTCTTATCCAGATGGACATTTATAGAGTTTTCGCCAATTATTCCTTTGGGTATGTTGTAGCCCTTTCCAATACCTTCAAATTGATATATAGATTATATACAATAACCGCGGGAAACTATATGCACGAAGCGTCTGAATATTCATAACTCGCTTTACAGGGGGGTGCACTGGAAGATGCTGCGGTTTTCTTATCCAGATGGACATTTATAGAGTTTTCGCCAATTATTCCTTTGGATATGTTGTAGTCCTTTCCAATACCTTCAAATTGATATATAGATTATATACAATAACCGCGGGAAACTATATGCACGAAGCGTCTGAATATTCATAACTCGCTTTACAGGGGGGTGCACTGGAAGATGCTGCGGTTTTCTTATCCAGATGGACATTTATAGCGTTTTCGCCAATTATTCCTTTGGATATGTTGTAGTCCTTTCCAATACCTTCAAATTAAGGTATAGTTTATATACGATAACCGCGGGAAGCTATATGCACGAAGCGTCTGAATATTCATAACTCGCTTTACAGGGGGTGCACTGAAAGATGCTGCGGTTTTCTTATCCAGATGGACATTTATAGAGTTTTCGCCAATTATTCCTTTTAATATGTTGTAGCCCTTTCCAATACCTTCAAATTAAGGTATAGTTTATATACGATAACCGCGGGAAGCTATATGCACGAAGCGTCTGAATATTCATAACTCGCTTTACAGGGGGGTGCACTGGAAGATGCTGCGGTTTTCTTATCCAGATGGACATTTATAGAGTTTTTGCCAATTATTCCTTTTGATATGTTGTAGCCCTTTCCAATACCTTCAAATTAAGGTATAGTTTATATACGATAACCGCGGGAAGCTATAGGCACAAAGCGTCTGAATATTCATAACCCGTTATACAGAAGCTGATTTGATGAGAGATGTTAGGATTTTTTTTATTTAAATGGATGGCTTTTTGCCAACTTATGCTATAAATTTGTGCTTGTATTTTTGTTGTTGTAAATTTGTTTGCACAAACATGTTGTTGTTTACTTGCAATTGACTTGTTTGGCTCGAGCGATATCTATATGGTGCGAAAGAAGAAGTTATCGGCCCCGGTTGATGGTGCGGCATGTTTTTAATCGGCGTCGGTGACGCTTTAATCACTTATAACCTATTCCGGGGAATCGTGATCACGGACGTGGTAATGAAGGAATACCACCAGCACCTTGTTAATAAGTGGGGCGTAATTGCTGATCCAATTAGTGTATATAATTAAATTTAAAAGATTTGCCCTTACAAGTCTTAACAAAAATGACTTTGTTTTGATGAATAAAAACCCTTGTTTTATTTAAGATATGTAATGTGAACTGTAACTATGTTAGTCGATTGTAAACTAATTTTGTCTTATTTGACAGTAAAGATCCCCATGTATTTCAACCTACTATAAAACTAGGGAGTGTAAACCACTACCATTTGTAAAACACACTTTGACTGTATATACACATAACATATAGTTTATGCTTAACAGACAACTATACGCCAAGTGAAATGAACACTATAGTAATCTCAATCAAGTAACTCACGTTACTTGTAATTCTTAGTTGCAAAGTATTACGGTTTTAAATGTAAAAGTGTTTCGTTTAATCATTATAGATTAATAAATAAAAATAATAAAACAATAAGTATTTTATGTTAGAGAGTGCCGAAACGTGGTTAACCACCACTATCTGTAAGACACCCTTAGCACAATTGGTATCTTTTATACGCCGTGTATGTAGTTTCTTTCTGCAAGCACAAACAGTTAAATCGCTGAGATAACAAACCATTCTTGTTATTCATGTTGGTTACACACTATATATTTTTGTCAGACGCATGCACATCATGTTATGTGATATTCCAGTAAGTTTTCAACCTGACTGTGATAGTTTTGTTTCTGTAAAAATAAATCATAAAATTTTGATAATTAGCTTAGTCGCTATGAAACCTAGAACATCAAAATGCCTAAAAATAGTAAATTAGTTTTTATGAATTAAGGAAAAAAGCGTCTACTTTAATAGAAATTTCAGTTTATTAACTTTGATATAATATACAATGGCGATATTTTTTACTGCTGTGCAGATACAAGCAATTTTAAACGGTTTAATTTCAAACGAGAATTTCTCGAAAACTAAAACGATTTAGACCTCAAGAAGGATATTTTTGGTTCACTAGGTTTATTTTTTTTATATCAGATCAGCTTGTTTAACACTGGCTCGACATTGTAATGGGTGGAACCGTTATATAACTTCCCGCATCATTCTAAGTAAGTGTTTATTGCGTTGGTTTAGTGACGTGTTTTGACAACTAGTGTATAAGGCCTTTCTCTGGTGCGACCTACCTACACCCGAGTCCCTAACATGAGGAACACTTTGAAAGCGCTAATTTAATTGCTCACTCAAGATATCAATATGGTTGATTTCTTTATTCACTGGACTTTGAACGATGAGCGGTTTTCTATTACAATAATATACACATAACAATATTAATATACAACCAGCTTAGCAACTGTTTTTCGTAGGTCTGTAGATTCAGTATGCAAATAAACGTGTCATCAAAAGATTCAGTAAAAAAAAAATAAAACCACGAGGTTCACGGAATTACAAAACTATATTCATGGTTACGAAAAATGAGCTCACAATAATAAACATAGACATTTTAAAGAAAATAAATTCGGAAACAGATTATGATTTACAGATGTTAAACTAGTGTTAGGTTATATATATGCAACCAAAATAGATTTAATGATAAATGCTTGGTTAAAAACTAAAACACATAAAGTGGCTTGGAACCAGCTTTTAGTAATAAATGCGGCAGCAAATAAAAGCGTTTCAGTCAAGTTTACTACGATTTGTGGAGGTTCATTTTTTAAATAGTTCGCTTTTTTATGTCGAAAACACATGTTTATTTACCAAATGTATTTTCGTGCGGACATTTAAAGTCGATCGGATTAGAAGTGTTCAAGTTTAAATATAAACACTAATTGGATCAGCAATTACGCCCCACTTATTAACAAGGTGCTGGTGGTATTCCTTCATTACCACGTCCGTGATCACGATTCCCCGGAATAGTATAAGTTCCCCGATTGACAACAATGAATGATATTGCCCGGTAGCATCTGCACTTCCGATCGTGAACACTGTATCTGAGGGAGACGTCCTGGCTTGAAACCGTTGAAGTAATTTTCCATTGCACCAAACACTACTGGCGCCAACACCACCATCGACATTCCATTGAACGCTAAGGATATTCCAAACACCAAGGGTTGTTGGGTTTGAATTTACAGGAAAGGAAGTTATTGTAATTCTATCTGGATTTGCCCCACCTACAATCAACCCCCCGTTGGAATATGTACCAAATAAAACAAACTTATCCCAGCCTGAATTGTCATTGCCGAAAAGACCGTTTTCAAATAATTTAGCTGGGTCGTGGGTGCGATTGTCGATCCTGTAAGCAATGAACACAGTTATTAAGTCTTGTTGCCCAGGAATTCGGTTAAGATCAATATTCGCGATGAGCTTAGTAGATGGGTCATTATTAAAAACAAGATACCGGTGACCATTTTGTCTAGAACTAGAAAGCAGTGGCTGTAGATTTGGGTTACTTTGGTTGGCAGGTACGGAAGAAGCTCCCTGGTTATAAACAAGAGATACTTTGGAATTGTTCGGTGTGAATTGTAGGTTCCAATCATAGTCGACGCTATATTGCAGTGTGGCAGTTGTTGTTATGTAATCTGTTATGCAAAAGTTAAACAAACCTAATGAAAAAGTTAGATAAACGAAAACAAAGTAAACGAATGCTGACGGTGATCATATGATACTAGCCCGTGTGATACAATACTCTGATATATTAAATGGTTACACATTTTTGCATGCAGATAGTTTCAATTCATAATCACATCATGTGTTAACTGTCCTTTCCCACTATACATTGTTTACATTTTCATTTTAAAATAGCGAATGATAAACAAACAACAGAGTAGTGACGTAAAGCGCATAAATACCATTTAGGCTAAAGATGACATAGGATCGACGAAGGGTCATTATAGTGATCTGTATATTTTTTACAGGGTAAGCATATTCAACGATTTTTAATATTTTTTTACAAATTCGGTTATTGGAACAATGTTCATTGATATTTTTTAAATCAGAGAATTTTCAAAACCTACATTTTCGACAATGATTTTCTGCATGTTTGTATTAAACATATCTCAAACCTTTCAATTAAATTTGGATATCTATAACAGTCTTGTACCTGATATCGTAAAAAGCTCCCAGTCGATTTTTAAAGCCCCTCTCCAACCCGATGTCGCGATCTGTGCGTTCCAACTGAAGTATAAAGTGGTAGTAGTTAATCTTCACAACAGTGGCCTTGAAAGTTTCTGGGCCAGTCGGGCTGTAGGGGCGAGCGGTAGCTTTGATGTGGTAAGGCACAAAAGACAAGCACGAGTCGTATTCGGTTTTGATGTTCGATTTGGGTGTGTCGGATAATGAGAATAAGTCGGTTGTTCCTTTAACGGTCGCTAATATATCTGCGAAATAATTGGACGCACGAAATTAACAATGAATATAAATGTTTAAAACTAAAACTAAAACAGTTTCTCATTAGACGTAATTGTATGTTGTTCATAATTTAGGAATATCCCATGGTACTTACTTGTAAAAGCTTCAGCACAGAAAAAGATGAATCAACAACCACAAAAACGCGAAAAATCATATTTAACTGTAATTTATATAATGCAGAATACTTAAAATTACATATGCTTTAGCCTACCTATGTTGAATCTGTAAACGCTAGCCTAAAATGAAACTCATCTTACCTAAGTTTGAACTGTTTTCTTGTGGACACGTCAATTACACTTCCCCACCTTCTTCTCCGTACAGTGTTCCTTTGGTTACAATATATTGCGTAATTAGAAATCGTTGGTGTCCGTCTATTTTACATTAGTCTTTTTATTGCCCATATGAAGTAAAATATTTGTCAAGGAAAACAATGAAGCTTCCGTCCTAACTAAAAAATCAAGACTAGTTGGTGCAGATATGGTATTTTGATGAACGCTTTGTAATTTCCTTACTGCCAATGCTCATTACCTCATCTGACTTACATGCGACGATATATTACAACCCCCGCCGTCGACTTTCCAAGTACTTTATACCTTGTACCCAACGCTTAATCTTACTTAGTCAATTCTAAAATTCATGAGCTTCTTCACGACTCCCCCCGCTTGCTTAAAAAAGAATTGGAGGATAAGACCGTCGATTGGTATATAACGTCGAATAGCATGTTATTGTTTGTTAATACTACTCTTTGGACCATCGGTATAATGTCAATCTTATTTAAGCTTTTACCATGGCGGTGATCGTTTGTTGCGTATTTAATGAAGTTTTTCTTCATCACGTGTAACCAACAGCCTTTTTTTCACTTCGCGTAAAACGTAAAACTCTTCGTTTAAAACTTTATTATAGGTAAGAGTACTTTACGTTTTTGTGTTGTTATCTGTGATATTATTACACTGCCTTTTTAAAGATTGTGTGTTAGTGTGAGTTAATTAATGTTAGATCTAGTGAACGTCCATTTAAACATGTTATGCCCTGTTTAACATTATTACTGTCGAAAAACTAGAAATGTCATTTACTGAAATAAACGGTCGCTATGAAACAATAAAGAAAGCAAAACTGTTATTCCATTTTTTACCCATCATATTTAAGGGGAACCCATAATAAATACAATTGCGCTTCATATTACGTCAAACTAGTTGGGTAATAAAGGATTTAATCATGATACAATTTAGACACAATAGGATAAAGAAATTTATACCGTGCCAAGAAAGAGGCATATACACAAACTGACTCTTAAATTGTTCTCACAAAGTTTCTGGGAAAATTGCCTTCATGATAACGCTGAGTGTGACGTGTATTGTTCATGCGTTTCAATGCGCTAGGTGAACTCATGTAAACTCCTGACTTCTATTATCATAACCATTTTGTAGACACTTTTACATTTATAAAAGGAAAGAATTTTTTAGAAATGTTGCAGGTGCGAAACTGGGCGCTAGCTAGTCGGTTGTGTCCTTGGGCAAGGCACTTTACGGACATTGCCTGAACCAGCGGATTAATGGGTTCTACCAAATTGAAGGAAGGTGTCTATCATATACAACACACTGCAATAGCTCCGGTAACCCGACGATGCGCGCGAGGTGATCTGATGATTGACCGTGTGTTAACCCCCTTGGTTTTTTCAATTCACAGGAATAAACATGAATATCCTACCAAAAAGGCCACCTATTCGACTCCGACATGATGGCATGGACGACAACCTTGTTTCTGAGTTGAAATGCAACTGAACTCACGATCGGTATTCGTGATGCGCTTCTTCTATACGGCTTTTGCGTTACACAGGGAGACGAACCAGCCTTCATAACTTCCGTACTAATCCCCCCTGATAGACCAGCTTGCTGACCCCCCTTGAATATTGCTTTTATCTTGCGCCGTCCACTTTTTAACCAGGCCTATTTTCGAACCCATGAGAAATGGACTCACCAAGGCCGATTTTTTTTATGTGGAAATCGATATGTGAAGTGATTGCGTACGTGAACCTTTCGGCGACAGGACTGTTTGTCGTCCATAATTGTGGGATTGCAATGTGAGCCACAACGTAATCGCGGCATATTGTAACAGTGTCTTTACAACTTGTCATGGGTTATGTAAATGGATTCGACGTTCTTGGTAACAGAGTATCGTGTTTACGTCATTTTGTATTGCGTTCCTGTAAATACAGCAGAAGTAAAACACAGTGGAAGACATCCTCTTCATAATGCTTATCGACACATTACAATACTGACTTAGTGACATACTATTTAAAGGATATACCATACTTGGAGTTATTTGTCAAAAGTTAGTGCAAGCAATATAGTCAGAGTGAATGCGAAATGAAGATTTTACTGTTAGTATCTCAAATCATCTGTGTTTGCAGCTCTTCGAAATTTCTTACTTACGGTATGTATAGTATAATGTTACCGTGTTTTAATCACTTCGCGGTTTTATTTGATTTAATCCGTCAGTTTCTTGGACTTCGCTGGGTTGTTGGAATGAGAGACATAGTCTAACCCCCAGGGTAATTCCTACACTGGAGGGCACCAACCCGATATTAGACGGGAGTTATGCGAGCCGGGCGAATGTGATCGAAAAGTGCGCAAGAGCTACCTTTCAACTGGGATATGAGATATTCGTTCTTCAGGTATCATAATTTATGTAATCAATCCTTCCACTTCGGCGAGATGTCACCGCTTAACAGGAATGTTAGCTTTTCACCAGAACGCGTTTGAATTAGAATACCCAAAAAACTTGTAAACTGCCACCCCAAGTATATATATCTAATTTTCATGATCCATCGATTACACTTTATCAAAAACACCCATGTCGTTAAGTTACTTGTTACAGGATGGTGGGTGGTGCGGAAGCTCAGCCGATGCGAGATCTAGTTACAAAGTATTAGGCGCCGCTTCGTGCCTATCAGATAATGGAAAGGGTCTTGGCGGGATCAATCACGTTTATGAACTCCACCTCAATGGTAGGAGCGTAATTGCATTTGTACCAGTGTTGTATTAATAATCATGTTACAGTCTTAATAAACGGCCAAAATTTTGCTTAAAAACAACCCACAGAAATCGTTTAACTTGCTTTCTAATTTCTAACTGGTACTAAAAGAAGTAGGTCGCCATTTCTGATGTTGTGGGTTCGATTCCAACTCGTAGCAGGATGTTTCCTGCTACTGTGACGCTATATAACTACCTCGATTGAACGAGACAGTTGATTACATCTGAGTAACATCCGTCACTTTAAATTCTCTTACAGACGATGTGTATTCCGGGAGTTTCAGTACTGTCCTATCTTCTTCCCAACCCAAAAGAAAGGTGAACGTCGTATACAACATGAATGTTTGCCTGAGTTCGGCGCCTCGTAAGATGAACGCAACTGCACGAGTCGGGACTGCAGGAGAACAAGCTACCTTCAACGTGACAGTCATTAGCAGATCTACGTTGAGCACATTGGTTGAACTGGAACGAACCGATAAACCTACAGGATGGAGTTCTACACAAATTATCATTGACTGGACCATTTACGTCAAGCCGACGTTCTAAATGTAAAGGAAAATCAAGAAATCGACGTCACCGATCTGCTGGGTGTTTTGGACAAAATCCGAACTGAGTCTGCCTAAATGTTTGCTTTGTGTATATATTTAAAGTTATTTAAACAAAGAGTAATTTTAATTCCTTTATCACCGTAGTAGCGTGGGGCGGAAGACATGTAGACAGACGTCACAATATTTAATCCTTACTTAGTTAAATACACTTTATTTTTCGCTCCTCTAACATGAACGAATATTATCACGACTGGGTATGAGTTAAAATTCTGATATCACTCGAATGATAAAAACAATTAAAATATTTGAATTATTATCGAAAGCTAACATATTTGTGTTAATGTACACCAATTGTTTTTTTTGTACAAATATTCTATTTTCGATGTATTTCTTGCCTTTTGACATTGCTTGTTATTTAACCTTCAAAAAATATTAATATAAGATAATTTAAAGGATATTAATTTTTTGCTTAATCTATTCGGTGAGACATTTTGTTAGGTGTAACTAAGAGTTTTTCTGAATGCAGGATTTAAGTTCTGTAAACGTTGCTTCACTTACTATTCAAAGCATTGGGAAGAGAATACACAAGTTTAAAACAAAATCAAATTCCTTTTTTTATAAATAGAAAGAGGCGTCTACAAAACGGCTATAGTACAATACAAGCAAAGAGTTCTTCTAAACGTATTAAAACGCATAATGAAAGCACGTCAACCGAAGTGTTATCATGAATGTAATTTTCCTCGAAACTTTGTAAGACGAATTCAAGAGTCAGTTTGTATACATGCCTCCTTCTGGCACAATATACACACATTAGCCTTTATTGTGTACATTAATGATGGCGTAGTGGCATAGAATACTATATAATGGAAGGTCAACGAGCTTCGTCACGCTTGAGTGCAAGCGTACGCTTGTTGATAGTTTGCATAAGAAACTGCCGTGTACATACCAGTTTTTGTTTAATTTTGCAGTAGATAAGCATAAAATTATTAAATAGGCGTCTTAATACACGATATAATGTTAACAGTAATCATTGTAGATCTATTTTGCAGCTTTAGAGTGGCTAACCTGCTTGTTTAATTAGCATTATGGCATTAATATAAAATTGTGCAAACAGAATACGTCGAAAACGTTACATACTGTAAAACTATTCTGTACAGTTTTTAATACATTTAAACATAAAAAAGGTTTGTTTTAGTTTGCAGTTTCACTTCTTCCCGCTTTCCCTCCTTTTAGTTTTCGCCTTCTTGACATCAACTTATCTTTTTTCATCAGACATCTCTCACCTATTAAAGGTTAGACAGAAAAAATAAGTTTACTCTTTACATTTAGTTTATACTAAATCCTGTGTTTAAAGCTATCATGCATTTATAACAGTTTGTATGCTTCTAAACTTAGTGGTTAAATCTTGTTTTTTTTGTTGTGAAAGGATATAGAAAAACCTTTATTGAATGTAAACAGGCAAATGCCAATATTACGGAAAACCAGCTAAACCAACTTCTATTTAATAATGTGCAACTGAATTCACTTACCAAAGTTAGTTTTATTTTGCTTTTATAATGTGGTATTTATATTGTTTTATTTTCTAGAATCTAGATGAAAGTTTAGTGGAAATTGGGAAAACTAGAACTGCAGATTTTGTCTTGCAATTTGATCAGTAAGTTTATCGGTAAAAAGTTTCCCATCTGTATATTCAAAAAAGGTTAGGGAAAAACATATGTATTTGCATAAACACAGAATTTTGGTAAATGCTGGTAAAACACAATTTTAAAAAGTTCATGAGATTTTTTTGTTTACTTAATAAACAAAACCTTATTTTTTAACAAAGTGATATGCAACATGAATAACAATTTATATTAACTTTTTACAATCAACAGGATTATGGTCACTGCACATATTTACCTTTCAAACTAAAAGGTTTTTGAGTTACTTCAGTGAAAATGATATTGTTAATTTTATTTGAGATTAATAGTAAAAAACCAATAACAATGATATAAAAATTTCTCATTAGGACATTGCAAGACTTTTTTTCCATGAGAATTTATACTTTTATACACATTTCGTGTTATATATAATTATAGTAAGCCTACAATACAACTCATTAATCCACGGCTGGGTTCAGGCAACTAAATGCCTTGCCCGAGGAAACAAACGACTAGGTTTGTTCCGTAAACTATTCGACACATAGCTAGCACACTAAACGGCCGGATGTTTTTTTTAAATACGTATATTATAAGTTATCATACATAAAGTAACACACGAAAGTTTTATATATTAGACACACCCTTTCGTTGCAATTATTGAAACAATGGGCTATAATCGATTGCAATCACTTTTATTGGAAGATTATTTAGAACTAATATTTTCGAACGTTATACTTATATTTCTAAGAAATCATGTTTCAATCGGTACAAGTGCAGCTATAGCTTGCAAGTACATAGTTTGAGTGATTTAACATATCCCTTTATGACGTCAACACAACTGCTGAGTTTCAATTGCATGCCCCAGTGATTTGAGAAATCCCTTTATTACGCAACAGATTGACACCCAGCTCTCCGGAACATCGAGCATCTTGCCCGCTAAGTAGATCTCGGAATGGGGAAACCAGTGTTTCCAAATAATAATATAATTTTTAAAAACAAAACACATTCGGGTTATATTTCACTCCAAGTTGGAAAAGTAGTAGATAATGTAGTGTTAATAGATGGAAAACAGTAAGCTGTATTTTCAGCTGGTATAAAAAAGAACAAAATTACAGGTTTCCTTCGGAAATCCAAAGGGAACACATGTTATTTTTACTTTATTTATTTTCTTTTTCTTGCGTCACGCTCGTGACAAACATGCCATTTCTCCAGATTATTGGTATGAAGGGTTTATCTATCAGGTTAAAACTTTTAGGAATCCAAACTGGCTTGTTTATATTTTGCAATGACCTCCGACAGATTATTCTGGTGGTTAGGTATACGTCGCCTTTCAACCAAAGGTTTGCAGGTACGAAGCTGGTCGCTAGTCCGTTATGTCTTTGGGCAAGGCACTTAACGTGTGTTAACCCCATTGTCCTTGTGTTAACCCTTGGTTTTCCCATTCACGGGATAAACATGAAAATCCTATCCTATCCCATCCTATCCCGTACAAAAACTACAAGGGGAATTCCCGCTTTCACAAAAGGTAGAACGATGCCTATCTTTGAGCATTTTTGGAGTTTTCGCTAATATTCTGAATTAGAATAAAATATTTGCTTCAAGTTTCTAAGAAAGTTAAAGATGAATAACGCGGATGGAAATACACAATTTTTAATCAAAAAATAATCATTTTCCACACAGAATTCTCCCAAAATAAAATCCTACACAAATAGGACAAGAAATCACACACACTACACTTAATATTATTATGCATTAAAATTGCTAGAAACCAAGTTCTAAAATACTTAAATAGAGAATCGGAATACGAACTTATATAGGCTACTTTTGCTTCTTACCTATCTAAAGATACTTTCGCTTCTTACTTATCTTTAACCCTTTTCCGAGATATTTCGACAGAAACTAGTGATAAGCAGTCTTTTGTTTACGCACCATTCAACAAGAATGGACATGGCCCTTTATGTACTTTTATACTATTAGCGTGGAGTTTAAATGGGTTTAAAAAATAGTGGAGGCTAACACAAATTCGCTTAAACTCTTACCTGTTTTTAAATTGAAAAAAGGCTATAACATTCCACACTTTATACAATTCGTCAATCGCTCGAAGAACTAAAATGGTTTGTTTTGTTTGAACGATTGGTTCATTTATATCCTCGTTGGTCGAAAGCTTTATACACATTTATGGTTGTCATACTAACCCATTTACAAAGAACAATGCTGGATCACCAAGCACCCGCCGTAGTTCCCCGTGACAGGTTTAGAGTACGTATTAAAAATATATGTCAAATTTAATTAAGCGTTTTAAACTTATATAACCGAGCGGATAGCTTAATGGGTATAAGAGCGTCTGCGGGACCTTCTTCAAATGGTGATATGTTTCGTTTTTTGCTCGTCGTCGTCGATACAACCAACAAGAAAGCGTTCCAGGTAAATATCATTAAGAGAAAAAGTAACACAGGGGCCAACTATTGGATAAATATTCAACCCTCTTGATTGGACAAATGTAAAGTCTGGATAACTTGCCCCCAACGTTGGGTTTTCGGAGCGATTTCATATGTGATTAAGTGCTTAAAAACGGTTGTCATAATTTTATTGATTCACAAGATGCACAAATTTTTAGTTTAGTTTATTTTTTTTTCACGATTAAAGCATGAAGCAGGACTATTGATAAAAATTTGGAAAACGGGAAAAACGGCAAAACGATCGAAGTCGTTAAAACACTTCTAAAAAAGCAATAAATATATAAATTTCCGTATACCTAGACGTAGCCGCGCGCTAAACCCAAATAAAAAATAAATAAATAAAATTGAAAAAATAATTAATTGTTTATAAAAATTACACTATCCTTTATAAAAGGACACTAAGTGTCTTTAACAAATAACGACAATAAACTGAGATGTATCTAAAATATTTGATTATTTTTATTTATTATTATTGAGACGTTCCTCTAGATTTAACATAGTCCAATTATTTGCTGGTTTCAGGGAAATATTTTAAAAATGCCCTGTTTCGGAACAACAACTTGTAAGCGTCTGATTTCCACCGCACATCTTTGACCCTCAAACATTCCAATTAAAATATTAGCTTATCTAAGGTTAAACGACGCGCTTAGTTAAAATTTACGACATATTTTTATACGGACTCTAATTCTACCACGGGATGCTACGCTGGGTGTTTGTTCATTCAGGTTGTTTCCATAAAATGGGTTATTAGGATAACCATACATGTGGATTAAGACTTCCCACCCACAATGATATAAACCAACCATCCACTCACTGTAACATCTATTCAGAAAATCGACTGTGAGCATGGGGTGTCTTAGGATACCCGTGGATAAAGCCTGGCTTTCCACTCACTAGAATATAAATAAAGTAATCACCCACACACTGTAACAGCTCCAGCAACTCGACTTTGGTTATGAGGTGTCTTACGATACCCATGGATAAAGCCTGGCTTCCCACCCACGAAGATATAAATGAACAAACCATACACACACTGTAATATCTCTAGCAACTCGACTGTGGGCATTGGGTGTCTTAGGATACCCGTGGATAAAGCCTGGCTTTCCACCAACCAGGATATAAATAAACCAACCATACACTAGACTTTGGTCATGAAGGGTCTTACGATACCCGTAGTTATGAATCCAAGCCGGCCGTGGACGCAGTGGAGTGTCCAAGAACAGCGACCAGCTTCGACATTGCAACCTTTCGGCTGAAAGGCGACGCGCTAACCCACCAAGCTACTAGGTCGCGACTCCTTACATCACAATGTTATGCTAACACGCAACTCAGGGACAATTACCACGATTAAAGTGTTCCTTAAAAGGCGCTCATTCATTTCAGCAATTGGGTTTGTTCATAAACAGGTCAATTAAACGCGACCGGAATTAAAAGTTCCAATTAACCTAATCATGGAAGGCGGTGTCGGAAACGTAGGAAGTCTGGCAACTTTCATCGTCTGTTCTGCTTTCACACTAGAAAGTGCGCAGAGTAGTTTTTGATCGAAAAACTAGTTTTTTTTCAATCAAAAAAAACTATATTCGAGCTATTTTAGGAAAGTCAAATACGGATTACTAGTAGTAGAACATAGCATTTTTGGTGTATTATAGATAGCTAAGCAAGAAACAAGATAATATATTTTTAGTGTGATTCTTCTATTATAATAAGACATGGTTCTACAAATTCTAATTAATAATTATCGCTTTTAAAGGGTTTGTTCAGTTCTTCCTTCTCTGTAACTTTTGATTAAATGCCTCGTGTACTATTGGCTGGATACAGCCGGAAACAACAATGGCGTTCAATCTACGTAATAGTGGCCTTTGTTTTCTCACTGACGCAAGTGTCTGACGCAGTGGGCTACGCTGGGATGATGACCCACTTCTATCCTTGTGAGAGTAGCCGGTATCTTGACACCGAAATACCAGATTCTGGCGCTTTTAGCTTGACTATCGACGGAGACCCACAAACCTATATACCTGGGCAAACATATTTAAGTAAGACTTTTAGGCTACGTCATATAAATATACTTCTATTGGCGGGAACAACGCACGAGGGCTATCACACTGAAAATTATCAGTTTTTACCGAGGCTGTTGTTGTATGTATATTGTGGGGTCGTTGTAATTGTCTTTAATTAAACCCGTGACAGGTTTGTTTTTGTACCAATTTTCGGCAAATTTTTTGTCCAATGTGTAAATTATTGAAAAATTAATTCCCAACAGACTAAATTTTATAAAAAAATCCCCGTTTCTGACATTGTCGTAATCTTTGAGTGCCGATTTTGCCACTAAAAAAAATTATGTATTCAAATTTTAAGGAAAATCACAAATACATAAATTGAACAAGCAAACAATTGGACTAAAATACCATATTATATCTGAAGAAATCTCCCAAAATTTAAAACAAGTAATTAATTGTAATAAACTTTCACTGCTGCGCCAAACAACCACAAATTTAAAAACAACATAGCTAGATAAATTATTTCAAGGTGAATGAGAAGATTTAGACACTTTTGGGCATTTCAACCATTTTTCGAAAATTCCTTATTAACTAAACCAAAAATTGTATTTACTTGAATGTCTTTCCTTTAACAACAGAAATAAAATGGCTCGAGTTGTAATAAGTGGTTAAGATGTTTTTTTTGAGTGAATGGTATCGTTTAAATTTTATGTATGTATCAGTGTCTTTAAATGTGAACTGACTCTTTTAAATTCTTGAGATATCATTTAAACATAAGCAAATTTAAACATAACCCAAGAAATGTCGAAATGTAAAGACATTTTTAATTTTGTGTATGGGGAATTCCACTTGGGTATTCCCCAAAATAAAGAATAGTGAAAACTGTCAAATTGTAAATTTGCTATAAGCAACGTTCTAACCTAATGGGTTAAAGACTTGCTAAAAAGTTGGAGACATGGCATGCATGCAGAAGAAAAAATGAAGTTAAAATGCTTCTTAAAGTGGACCCACAAAAAGCTAGATCATCTAGAAATTATAAATATCCCGTTTTTCAACTATTCCAATATATCTTCAAGGTAACCTGAACAGCGAAATTGGGTTTAATTACGTCATGGTTACTGGCGTGATCGCAAGAGAATCAACATCTGAGCTAAGTAGGTCAAATTTCATTGGATTTTCAACTTAATTATTTTTGAAATTCTTGTGTTAAAATACTTAAAGCATTTGTATAAGTTTATGAGTAATTGTATAACTTTGAACTAGTCGAATAAAATGAAATTTAATTGATTAATCCACCCTGTTTGGTTGAGAGTGATAAGTAATTTTCAAGTTTTATCTGAAGACTACCAGTAAGCTAACTGATTACCAATTTTTTTTTAAATCTGAAGACTGTCTATAAACTAACGGATGACTGATTTAACAATTAAATTATTAATTTTACCACCACTACTAAAAAATGTATAAAATACACAAATAATTTATACATTAAACTCCAGACGAGCAGCATATGTGCATGCATTTGCATCAACAATTAACAGTCGGCATTACCAACGCAACTTCTTTCTACTGGGTCGCTCCACCTTCTGGTACAGGATGTATTATTATTACGTAAGTCATTAAATCTCATATAGGACTGTTATGATTTAGTGTTATCATTTTTTTGTCCAGCCGGTTAGTCTGCCGGTTAACTACATCGGCTTTCCATCGAAAGGTGGTAGGTAGCGTATGAAACTGGTCACTAGCTAGTCGGTTGTGTCCTTGGGCAAGGCACTTTATGGACATTGCCTAAACCTAGCGGATTCTACCTAATTGAAGGAACATGTCTATCATACACAACACACTGCAATAGCTTCGGTAAACCCCTTGGTTTTCCCATTCACGGGGATAAACATGAATATCCTACCCTATCCTATCCTAGTACCAGTTTAAGCAGACTACTAGGTTAATACAGCTTAATATTTCAAGTCAGCATTATTCTGTCTGAATAGTTTGATTTGATGCTGATGTTTGACCACATACGAGGTTCAAAGTCTTGGAAATATAGGCTTAGAACAGGTTTCACTGTTAATATTAGTCGTACTGGATAGAGTACAAAATGGGTGTGCATTTCCCAATTTAGGATATTGATAGCTTATTCATGCGTATGTGTATCCCGTGCATTGGAAAATTACCTAGCAAATGTACAAGGGACCATTCTCACATAAGTAATCATCAGATAACTATGCACCCACCATCGCTTTAATAAAGATATTGCAGTTTTAGTTTAATCCAATAATGTGCACTGTCCAAAGGCACAACTGATCAGCTAGAAAAAAGTTTTGTGCTTTAGATAGCCACCAGTTTTAAAACTTAAAACCTTTGACTTCAAGGCAACACACTAACCCAACCAGCTTTTCACCCCAACACAGTTTTTTTTACTTTTTATGCTTAGTTAAATTATTACTTACAGGTTAAGACAATAATTCAGTGAATATGTTTATTTGTCACCACAGGGTTACAGCATCAACAACCCATAAAATAGTGGTTGAGGATCATCCTGTAATGCAACTGTGTGAGCAAGGAGTGACCATGGAGAATAGAGGTATGTTGGTGGTTGTCTATGCAGCATTATATACCTCTTCTTATATATTTATCTAACTAAACTCAAAGGATGCAGCTGACTTGGTGACTCTTTGGTTTATTGCTGTATCTTCTGCTGTTCATTACTCTTTATATTACTGTACATGCGGTGGTATTTGTTGAATTCTGATGTCAGCATAAATTTAAAAATAAACTTACCACATACGAGGTTCAAAGTCTTGGAAATATAGGCTTAGAACAGGTTTCACTGTTAATATTAGTCGTACTGGATAGAGTACAAAATGGGTGTGCATTTCCCAATTTAGGATATTGATAGCTTATTCATGCGTATGTGTATCCCGTGCATTGGAAAATTACCTAGCAAATGTACAAGGGACCATTCTCACAACCGAATTACAACTTCCAATGTTTGACTCATCAAATTTATTTCACAGCATTGGAAGGAACGACCGATATATTTAAAGAAGATTTTGAAAAGGAAGTATTGTCAGAACTGTGGTAAGAATATATCATCATGTAACCAGAGTGTGAACAAAGTTGTTAATTCATGAAATATAGCATGTTAGGTTGACCGGACTATTATATGTTTTTGTGCTTTTTTAAACTAGTTTAATTTTTATGATATTTTAAACATGGATCTCATAATGACCCCATGTAAACTAGTAGGTTACAATGTCATTTGTTAAATCATTCGAATAAAAACTTGATGCTTGAAATATCCTCAGGGACACAGAAGAAACAAGTGGGTTTACCGTAGGTGATGAATGTGGTTCGATAATGCAGGGATCATCTGCAGTGTCATGCAATCAACACCCATCAGCGCTTGTCACTCAACCTCTCAACCTCACCACTGTATCTTCCTTACAATTTGCAATCGGTGAGAATGGATTGGCTGATTACTAGTGTTTGTAATAATCCATGGTCAGGTTAATGTAAACGCTTTATTTTCAACTATTTAACGCTATTGAATATTCAATGTTTTTATCTTTATTTTAATCTTATTAGCTATTCAATGCTATATTTTATCTACTAAATGGGTGTAATTATAGTCAAGCGCTTTGTCCAGGGGTATATACATTAGTCGCAGTGTTGGAGCAACTGATTCATCAGTCGAATAACTAGGCGGTTTATTGGATTACCTTTCAGCCAAAGGGTTGTAGGATTGAACATAAATGCTAGCTAGTTGTTTATATCTTTAGACAAGGTAATTAATGGGCATTGCCTGAACCAACTGGATTTAAAAGGTTTTATCAAAATTGAATACAACACACTGAAATAGCCCGAGGTAATCTAATGTATGCCCCTGTGATAACACTCCCTTAACTCTTTCCGTCGCCAACTCGCCATATATCGCGAGTTGGTGGGAAAACATGGTATCCCGCGTTGCACATAAATGGGTGCAAATCTAAAAAACGATTTCTCCGCAATGTGTAATGGTAGAGACCTCAGCTATGGCTCATTCGATCAAGGAAACCCTATATTTTATTCTCTGTAATTTTCGTGGAGAAATATTAAAAATGCGAGGAGTGATAGCCTTTCTTTTTCAAGGCTTCGCCTCTTATTTCTATCGATTTTACACGAATTTACAAGTGACTAACTCAGCCAATAGGAGTCGCGTTAACTTGCGGAGAAGCTCTTTTTGTCAAGCAAGTCTTTCTTTACATTCTCTGTGAATTTCGTGCTGTTGAGATAAAAAGGAGAGCGTTGGTGTCGTTTTCGCAGCAGGCGGTTATGCTTCGTGTTCACCAAAGCATGAATTAGCTGGGCCTGCTGAGCGCACGATAAAGAAAAAGGCGGCGAGACTGGCTAGTTCGGTGTGCCCTGCTTTGAAGAATATTGGATATAGTATTTGTGTTTGTTTGCTTTTGTATGCCCTTTTTACACTTCCTTCACTGTTCTTTTTTATACTTTTTACTATTTTAGTTCTACAAAACTAAAAACTTCAATGCGTTTTGGTTCAATTTTTCATAATATAGTTAGAATAAAGGGAAATTTCAATTAGGAATAGTAAAAAAACTACTGAAGATACAAATACAGTTCAAATTTTCCTGAGTACAAAAACTATTAGACAATCTACATTCCAATTTTCATATCATTTGGGCATACCAATAATCAGTGAGTATTTCGTTTGTCAGTGCACCTCAAAATTTTCAAAGTCGAGCAGAATTTTCTTTACATAAAAAGTGGTGTTCACTAAAGTTTACATAATATATTCTTTATTGGAGGTAGATTCTAGGTGTGCGGTTTGTTTAAAAGAGGGATAAATGATCTTTCCAACCATACTAAATATTAAATCATAGCATAAATTTGTGAAAAACTGTGCTAATTTGAAAATGACCAAAAATTGTAAAAAACACTGCGGGACAGCATGTTTAAATTAATGCATTTGGCCGGGAGTGAAAGAGTTAAATAATCGCGATGTTATCTGATGATTACCCCTGGAATAATGATTCTTGCGTTTTCCCATTTACTGTGTTGTGACCTATGGTACGCTTAATATGTACTCAGTGTAGGTTTTATTCAACTACGAATCTACAAAATAATAGTACACGTTAATTTACACAAACTGACAATGCACTTAACGCTATACACTGAATGTGCACACAACGCTATACACGCCACAATGCAGTAGTTGGTAACAGGCTCTAAGCAGGGCCAATCAACGTGGAGCAAAGCTCGGGAAGCAATCATGCTTAGGGCGAGCGCAATACGCGTTTATCACATTCACCCCACCAAATAAATTCATATATAACTTATACATAATCGCCATAGCGATCGGGTGGTCTCCTGTCTCTGGTAGACCTGCGAAGTGTTTCAGTGTTTTGATTTGCGAGTGAATCTGCTTCGTTCGCTTGAGTATTCGCACTTTCGGGGGGTGGGTTCTGGGGAGGTATGTCTTGTGTGGATGGAGTTGATGCGATTTCGGTGGCCTCTAAGGTTCCATCGGGAGGTTCTGATGGCGCTGGACAAGGAGCTAGGTCTTTAGTTGAAACCGTCGATTCTCGACCATCAGGGAACCGAATGTGTGCGAAGCTTGGGTTTACTTCAATAAGATCTACCTCATCGCATAAGGGATCTCCTTTATTACGGACAAATCGCCGAAGCAGGACCGGTCCAGGATTAACCAGCCAGCTGGGCAAGGCTTTGCCCAACATAGACCTTCTTGGAAAGTTAAGAAACCTTTCATGGGGAGTCACATTCGTGGATGTGCATAGTAGGGATCTGATAGAGTGCAAAGCATCAGGAAGTACTTCTTCCCATGCCTCTTCTGGGAGTTGGCTGCTACTGAGCATTAGTTTAACCGTCCGCCATATCGTTTGATTAAAACGTTCACACTGGGAATTTCCAGTGGGGTGATATGGTGTCGTGCGGCTGGTCGCTACACCACGTGATGTTAGGTATTCCTTAAGCTCTTTCGACATAAAAGATGCTCCGCGATCGCTGTGTATATACCCTGGAAGTCCAAACAAGCAAAAGAGCTTAGTCAAACAGAAAATGACCGTTCGTGTCGTCATATCCTTGCACGAGAAGGCAAAAGGAAACCGACTATATTCGTCAATTACCACAAGAAGATATTTGTTCTTACCTTTCACAGGTCCCTTGAAGTCGATGCTGATGCGTTCCCATGGCTGCGTTGCCTTTATAAGGTTTTCGTCTTCTTTCTTGTAATAGCGTGGCTTTAGTTCCGCACATGTCCTGCACTTTGCACATGTATTCTTTATGTCCTCTAAAGAATACGGCAAGTTCTTGCTTCTAACAAAGTGCGACAGTCTGGTTATACCGGGGTGGCCCAGTGTCTCGTGAATTCGTTGGAGGTTCGGAATACTTGTGGAACCGCAAATTCTGGATAATGTATCAGAAGCGACGTTATCAATGCCAGGTTTGTGTTGAATTTCGTAACTAAATGTGCCTAGCTCGGCACGCCAAAGCTGGATTTTTGCATTTTTAATTTTTCCTTTACGCTTTGGGTCCAACATGAAAGCAACCGATTTCTGGTCTGTTACCAGCGTAAAATGTTGGCCATGTAAGTAGTATGCCCATTTTCGTACAGCTTCAATAACAGACGTAGCTTCCTTTTCAACTGATGGGTAGCGACATTCAGATTTAGACAGTGTTCTCGACATAAATGCAACGGGCCGCCCTCCCTGGCTTAAAACAGCTCCGATAGCAAAGTCAGAAGCGTCACACTCGACGCAGAATGGTTCATTATCTTTAATACATTGTAAACATGCATCTAATAAACCCCGACGCAGAGATTCAAATGCATTGACCGCGTCCTTTTCCATAGAAAAACTCGTTATTTTGGTAAGTGGCGAAATTTTCTTGGAGAAATTAACAATCCATCGGGCATAATAAGCAAACATGCCTACGCACCTTTTCAGCTCTCGCGAGGTTCTGGGGATCGGAAGGTCCAGTAAAGGTCGGAGACGTTCAGGGTCGGGTTTTATTTTCCCTTGTGAAACTCTGTATCCAAGAATATCGATCTCACTGACAGAAAATACACACTTATTTTCATTAAACGTGAAGTTCTCTGCTTCGGCAGCCCTGAAAAAGGCGTCCAGGCTTTTATCGTGTTCTTCGCGGTCCCTGCCTGCAACTGTGATGTTGTCAAGGTACGCGAAGACGTTTTTGAGATGGTACTTTTCGATTAGTCGATCAATGATCCTTTGAAAAGCGGATACACCGTTGGTGACTCCAAATGGAAGTCTGCAATATTGAAACAACTTCCCGTCAGCCTCGAAAGCGGTAAATGGTCGATCTTCTTTGGCCAACGGAACTTGATAATAGGCGGATTTTAGGTCGAGAGTGCTGTAGATTTTGCACATAGCTATCTGATTAATTTGGTCGTCGATTCGTGGCAAAGGATAAGCATCCAGAGAAGTAAAACGGTTTATGGGTCTGGGAGTAGTCTATAACCATTCTGCTTTTTGTGACGTTCATCCTTGGTAACCAATACTTGTGCTCTCCATGGCGAATCGGAAGGTTCGATAACACCCTCCGTTAATAGCTTAGAGACTTCTTCTTTTATGAAAAACCGGTCTTCTTGATTGAATCGGCGCGATCTTGTTACCACTGGTTTACAGTTTTTATCAAGATATTTAAAAATTCTTGGAGGTTCGATATTGGCAACCGCGACGCTGCAACTATCTATTGCATTGGGCAAGCCTTTGATTTCGAGTTGCCGCCTTGGTCCACCCATTTGGAATAGAACAGCATTATGCATTTGCATGAAATCCTGGCCTAAAATTACGTCAGCACATAGGTCTTGCATCAGACCTAAATTAAATGAGGTATATATTTCATTGTCAAGTTGTATTTGAACTGATGCCATCCCGACCATTGTTGCACGAAGCCCTGTTGAAGCCATGGTGATTCTAGAGTTATCGCTTCTTGATTGAATACCAAGTTTTCGACAGAATGAGGAATCCATATAACTTTTCGAGGAACCCGAATCTATTAAAGTATCGGCCGGATTTCCGTTTATTTTAGTTACGACCATTGCTTTTTGAAGGCACTCAGGAGCACCTGCAACTATTGACGATAGAGTTAGGCGTGGTAACGCAGCAGAGGTTTCTAAAGGGAATCTTTTCATGGACATGCATGCTTTAGCGAAATGGCCTTTCTTTCCACAAGAGAGACATTCAGAGTTTCTAGCTGGGCATTTTGCGCGGGGGTGTCGGATACCATTGCACCAAAAACACTTTTGTTTTGCATATACACTTGAAGCCGCCATCTCCTGGCCAGACGGGTATGGTTTATCTAGAGCGTTTTGATTAGAGGAATCCGTCGGTGTAGCGGCAACAAAGCTTTGACTGCCATATTTATTGGATTGTTCCTGTGCGTGGTCCAGAGATTCTGCTTGGTCGTAAGCTTTTTGAAGTGTTAGGTCGTCATTCTCGAGTAACCGCTGTCTAATAGCGTGACAGTTCAGACCGTTTATGAAGGCATCGCGGATCATTTCATCTTGGTAGATAATGGCTGATACGTCTTTGAATTTACAATCCTTAGATAGAGTTCTCAGTGCCTGGAGAAATTCCGCTAACGTTTCCCCAGGCTGTTGGCGCCGCGTCGAGAGAAGATGTCTTGCGAAAACAACATTCTTTGGCTTGAGATATATCTTTTCAAGGATTTGAATTGCATCTGCGTATGTTTTCGCGTCCTCCACATATGCGTATATTGACGGTGCTAGAAAGTTGATAAGCAGTCCATATTTGTCCGAGCCAGAGCTTGCTGCCGAATGTGCAGCGACCACAGCTTCCAGAAAGAAGTTGAATGTTCTTAACCAATGCTTGAACGTCTGTGATGCTCCTTGCGAATTCGGATCCGTTTCTAGTTTTGCTGGTTTTAGCAGATGATCCATTTATTCGTAGTTGAATAAATTGTTGTGACCTATGGTACGCTTAATATGTACTCAGTGTAGGTTTTATTCAACTACGAATCTACAAAATAATAGTACACGTTAATTTACACAAACTGACAATGCACTTAACGCTATACACTGAATGTGCACACAACGCTATACACGCCACAATGCAGTAGTTGGTAACAGGCTCTAAGCAGGGCCAATCAACGTGGAGCAAAGCTCGGGAAGCAATCATGCTTAGGGCGAGCGCAATACGCGTTTATCACAGAGATTATCTTACCTTATGGAGTTAATTAATTCACAAAATTAAGGATTAGCTCAGGGATACTTTACCTGGACATATTTACTTTAAATACATAATCAAACATTACTAGGTAGTGGAAGCTGTTCCCCACTATTGAGTTCAGTAGCTGTGTCGTATCGTACTTCTGACGACCCACATAGCTGGAAGATACTTTATAGCGTTGAGTGAGTTAAATCATTCTTGATATAAATATATCATAAAGTGTTATTATTTTAAACTATACAGATCTGTTGTACGAAATCTAATACTCAATTTACCTTTATAGGTCTATCTTAAAAATTTAGTAATAAATTAAAATTTGCAGTTCTAAATTAAATTTTACAGGTCTAATGTAAAAATTATACATTTAAATTTAACTTTTCTGTTCTAATGTAAAAATTATACATTTAAATTTAACTTTTCTGTTCTAATGTAAAAATATACTATTAAATTTAACTTTTCTGTTCTAATGTAAAAATTGAAATAATAAATGTAACTTTACAGGTTTAATGTAAGAAATATATTAATAAATTAAACTTTACAGGTTTAATGTAAGAATTGAAATAATAAATTGAATTTTACAGGTCCATTGATGGTGGGTATCCTGGTAAAGTTCATGTCGTAGCAATACCAGCAGCTGTGAAACAAAGCGATGTCCAGATTAAGTTCTCCAGTGAAAGGCCTGCTGATTTGGAGTCGTGCTGGGCTATAGATGATGTGATAATACTTAACGAAATCTCCACACCAACATTTATTCAGGACAACTTTGATCCAATCACTAAGAAGAATTGGCTTTATCATCCTGGTGGAAGTGTTAATGTATGTATTAGAAATATGTATTAGTATTGCCGTATGTATTAGTGTTACAAAGATATGACTGTGTACGGGATAGATTGCAAATGTAAAAATATAATTTGGAAAGGATTGGATTGAATGGGACAGGATAGATAGGATATTCATATTTATCCTCGAGAATGGGAAAACCAAAGGGGTTAGCACACGGACAATCGTCATATCACCTCGTGCCCACCGTCGGGTTACCGGAGCTATTGTAGTGTGTTGTGTATGGTTCACACGTTCCTTCAATTTGGTAGAACCTAATATTCCACTGAGCTCAGGTAATGTTCGTTAAGTACCTTTTTCGAGGACACAACTGACTAGCTGGCGACCAATTTCGAACCTTCAACCTTTCGGTTGAAAGGCGTCACACTTACCCACCAGATTAATTCGTTGGACATCTGAAATATCTAGACTTCTGAAAATGTTCTGCATCCAGATGGGTTAGGAATTGGAAAAGATGATGTAGAACCACAACTTGGTTAGGCATCTGTAGATGTGTTGTAAATCAACAGATTGGTTAAAGTCAGAAATCTATAAATATTGGATTCAATCTTATTTAAAGTTTTTTCCAGCCTACATGTGGAGAAAGCCAAGCACTTAATTTCTTGCGGCACAACGGCACGTCGGCGTATGTGATGTCCACTGACATAAATCTTTCAAGTGGTGCTAATAAAGGGACACCTGTGTTGAATATGCTACGCAGGTATATTGGTATTTGCACCCAATTTTATACACACTATCACATTTGTATTGTAACCTGACTGTGGGTGCACAGTATTTTGACATTACATTACATTAGTATGGGTGGGTCCATGGTAGCACTGGGACCAGGAACTTAGGTCATAGAAGCCCATTACACCAGCGCCCCGAGCTAACATAGATCCGGGATATAGCGGTCAAGTCGGCCTGTGTCCTGTTTTTTGACTTTTGTATAAAAATAAAAATAAATAAAAAATATTGTTTTTCCACTTTTGGAAACACTTTCTATTCATCTGTTATTAATGTACGCAGAGGTGGAAGCCTTGTCAAAGGGGCATGTGGACATGACTCCAATGAATATGTTCGATTGTTTAATGGCCCCAATACAAGGAGTTATTGCACAAACACCGACGTTGATTTGCAATCAAAGGTCGCCGCTGCGTTTTATCTCTCCATCGGTAAGTTGTATCATAGATATAACCGATACTGAATATCCATGGTTACCATAGACCAGACTTAGACGACTTAATCTACCAACTTATACTGCTGCCCCATGCAAAGGATTCTCATTAGGGTGATGCAATTGGAAAATCTGTGCATATGAGATGTACATATTTAACATTCTATAATTAATTTTTTTTCAGTACTTTAAGCTAAGTTTTGTTCTGTATTTTAAGCTAATTGCTGTTTAAATTGTGTTTGTAACTACCTAGCTTAAACACTTTAATAATTGGTCATCTTTTTTTTTAATATGTCATCTTTTATTTAATATGACATCTATTTTTAAAAACAGTATAGATAAAAAACTTTTATTAGCTTAGTTCAAATTTCTCATACAAAAAAAACAACAAAACATTGTAGCACTTCATGCGACACCTGACACTTGCCATTTCAAAATGTAAACAAAAATCTAGTTGAACCACCATTTTGACTTGAAACCATCTCACAAAATGTGCTGACAGGGGTGGTTGGCATGTGTAACATTCTGTCTACATAGCGTTTTTAAATAGTCAATGGTTTCTAACAATACAACTGTTTAAATCTTGGCTAATTATCGGGATTGTTAGAAGGTCTTACCTCAACCCTGACGACTTGTAACAAACATTTCACTTCAGGTGGTGGCAACTGTTCAAAAAGTACCTCCCATTCAATGGACGTTCAGTACTTCTATGTCCACCAAGATGTTCGGCATGATGTAAAACGATTTCATTTCGACTCTTATCAGGTGTTGTTTAATATATTTCTGGATGGTATATCTTTAACATTGTTAGAAAAAAATCATGATTTCTTATTTGTTTTTAGTGATTTAAAAAGAAAAAGAGTATTTTGGAATTCATCATTGTAACCAATTAGTGTTGTAGAATTCATCTTGACCGGCCCGTTGGTCTAGCGGTTAAGTGCGTCGCCTTTTAATCGTAAGGGTTGCAGGTGCGAAACTGGTCTCTAGCTAGTCGGTTGTGTCCTTGGGCAAGGCACTTTACGGACATTGCCAGAACCCAGCGGAATAATGGGTTCTACCAAATTGAAGGAACATGTCTATCATATACAACACACTGCAATAGCTCAGGTAACCCGACGATGGGCACGAGGTGATCTGACGATTGCCGTGTGTTAACCCCCTTGGTTTTCCCATTCATGGGGATAAACATGAATATCCTATCCTATCTTTATATATTCCCAGCACAAACGCCGAGTGGTTGTACCGATCCCACCCCATGCCCAATCCACCGGAGCGATCATATGTTTGATCCAAGAGAAACATGGGGGTCAAGATATGAACGTGTGGGGGGTTGATTCATTCACGCTGATTGATGCGCCAAGTGACCGGCACTACTTCATGCAGTTTTCGATCAACCTAGCATGCCATGTGTCCAATATTGCAAGGTAGACTCTTAGTATAGTTTGGTTTGTTTTTTCGCTCCCTTGTTATGTTAAAGAAGAATAGAACAATTAATTAAAGCCAAGGAGACAAGAAACAGCAAAACTACAAAAGTTAAAACTTGTTAAAAGGTTTTGTTCGGTTAGTGAACACAATCTCATAGGTTCGATCTCTGCTTTCATTTTTGCATAAAAAATAATTAAATTTGGTGTTAAAAGTCAGTGGACTTGTGTGGAAAACGGATTTTAAGATGAGAAACCCTACATGTGAAGTGGAAGAGACTGCAACTATAGAGTATTATAAAAACCATCTTAATATAGAAGTAAGTTACCGAACGATTCTTCATGTTGAGTATAACTGGTTAGCTTGGTGGGTAGTGTGTCGCCTTTCGCCGAAGGGTTGCAGGTACGTTAGTGGTCACTAGCTAGTTGGTAGAATCCCTAGGCAAGGCAAGGACATCATACATACACAACACACTGCAATAGCTCCAGTAACCCGACGGTGGGCACGAGGTGATCTGACGATTGCCCGTGTGTTAACCCCCTAGGTTTCCCCATTCACAGGGATAAACACTGAATATCTCATAATATACACAGAGTTGAAGTGCAGTATTCCACCGATTATGGACGGAACTGGTTGTTACTCCAAAATGAATGTTTACCTGGCTCCTGTCCTGGGGAATACTGGGCTGAAAATACAATCTACAACAGCAAGACATATAGGAGGTTTGTTGCTTTTTGAAAATAAAAGTATGACTAAAAATCTGATTAAAACTGTCATTTAAGACATAAATTTAGTGTACCACTAACTGTCTATTTTGGATTATTTTTCTTGGGAAATATATGTGACTTGTAATTGACAATATTGATTAACTTGTCCGGCCGGTCAGTCTGGCGATTTAATGCGTCACCTTTCAATTGAAAGGTTTCAGGTGCGAAACTCGTCGCTAGCTAGTCGGTTGTGTTTCTGGGTAAAGCACTTTACGGACATTGGCTAAACCCAGCGGATTAATAGGTTTTACTAAATTAAAGAAACGTGTGTATTATTTACAACACACCGAACTGCAATAGCTCCGGTAACCCGACGATGGGCGCGAGGTGATCTGACGATTACCCGTGTGATAACCCGCTTGGTTTTCCCATTCACGGGGACAAACATGAATATCCTATCCCATCCTTATCTGTGTTAATTGAACTGCCAAAACACAGCTGGAGACGCATCACACTCCCTCTGCCCGAATCCGCACTGACAAGCGCTACACGGTTCCGATGGTTGGAACAAACGACGAATGTGACAACACAATGGGCAATTGATGATGTGTTTATCGGGGTTCTGATGCAATATGCCCGGCATTGTGCAGTAACAATGGGTTTTGTTCAAATGATGGTTGCAGGTCTTTGTTTGAAACTTTATATATATGTCTGCAGTATGTCTGCAGTATTTAACTGGAAAATAATAGGAACACAAGAGACCACACACTTATTCAGCTCCAAGGGCAGGGCACAAGGCTACTTCGAATTGACAATGCTTGAAATCCGAATAAATTTATTGAAATAAAACAGTACAAATGTCTGAATAATGTACGACACACTGCAATAGCTCTTGCAACCCGGCAATGGATGCATGGGTAATCTGACAGTTTTAGGTATTATATTTTCCGGTTTTGTTACCCACAATGAATATCCTGTATTAACAACAATGTTAATGCAGTAGCTCTTGTATGTAATTGCAGCAGTGCATTAGGAAATCCGATAATTGAGATATTCCATGTCCTTTTGTTTCTATTTTCTGTCCGACGGAATAGCATGGTGGGTTAGTGCCTAGCTTTTAAGCCGAAGGGTTACTAAATCGAAACTGGTTGCTAGTTAGTCAACTGAATCCTTGGGTACTTAACAGACATTGCCTGAATTTTGATTGCTATTGTGTTAACGGCCCTTGCATTTTTTTCATTCACTGGAATAAACATGATTATCCTATCTTATCCCCATTTCAGTGTCATAAATCTCAATTTACCTGTTTGATAGCAACAAAACGGTTTGTTAGATGTACAACTCATATATGTCACAGATGTGATGACGGCTTCTCAGGTTCTTCATGCAATGTTTCAACACATCAACTCCCAGACTTTCTATCAGAGACTTTCAACTCTGGGAAGATGAATATTTCCCTGTTTGAACCAGTAAGCCCCATGCTAGTTCATTAGCAGCCAATAATAAAATTTCTGTCACAATATTTCTTCTCAGCTTTACATCTAGAGTATGTGTGAGATCATGTATCAGATAATGGCTGATGCTTAACCTTTGTGCATACTCAATATACAACACAAAAGGCCTAAGTTTCTGTAAAAGCTTTTTAGAAAGTCACAAACAACACATTGTAATTACTCTGAAAATCCGAAAGTGGGTCAAGGTAATCTGACAATTGTCTGTGTGTTTCACCTCTTTGTTTTTCCATTCACGAGGATAAACATGAATATAATCTGCCATCCTGAAATTTCTTGTGATTCCCATTATTCCAGGTGATAGGTGGTTCCATCGGCTTCCAATGTGGAATCATCGGATCCAACAAAGCTCTCGTCTTCGATGAGGAGGGAAGGAGGATCTTGAGAACCAAACCGTTGAACACCACAACTTTGAAGTAACTTTGTTGTATTCCAGTTTAGGATACTTTTTTGCAGTGAAATCGAAAACACCTCACAAATTTTGTTTAGTTATAATAATGTTAGTGAATTTGGTAGGAAAGTGAAAAGTCAGAATTTATTCAAGCGTAACAATAGCATTTCGTCAACCAAATTAAAGTTATATAGATCAGGCGTATTGGATTGATTTTTTGTTTCTTTTACAGATGTGTGTTTTGTCGAAGGTAACACTTATGTGGATGGAAATCGATAGATTGCTTTATATAACATAGGATTTGGCAGATTATCTTGTGATTAGTTTCTACAGTTAAGTCTTGAGCTATTGCAGTGAATTGGATGGAGACATCATGTCTTGCTAAGGAACTTAATCAACTGCTTTTAATCTTTCCACTGGTAGTCATAGTGTTTATTATCCACAGTTTTTTGGACACAGTTGTGACATTTCTTCAGTTTAATACAACATTCTAGTTCACTGGATGGATACAGAAAATGTCTGTTAGATGTCTTGCCAAGGAATATAATCAACTGTTTTTAATCTTTCCACCTTTCCACTGGCTGTCATACTAACTGCCGTATGAACTTACCACTCAGATACACAGTAGTGGAAAGCTAATAATTACTCAAACAGCTTTGACAATGTAAAGCTAATAATTACTTAAATAACATAATTTATTTCCCAGGTATATTCAGTTTACGATTATACTTGGTCGATATTCTACCACAGGAACATGCCAGCCTCCCACCCACCCAGGACAGGGGGTGGTTGTGCAATATTCAACAAACAGGGGCGTTACATGGACTTTGCTGCGCCATGTCCCATTTTGGGCTATCGGAAGGCCAGGGTATTTATTTAATTTTCATTGCTTAATTTAAAATACATTCATATTATTTGTTAAAAAATTATACCTGTTTTAAATACCATATAAAAGGTTATTCACTGAAATCATTTAAATACAATGTAGAAATTCCCCAAAAGTGGCTTTAAGCCCTACAATCTCTTAATGTTATGCTATAATTTGGCAATAGTATGAGATTGGGTCAAGGATTGGAAAATCACTAGGATGATAACAATATGGGAAATTCATTATTTTTTCTTGGGCAGTGCAACGGACTTTACTTGTGGTTTAGGAAGTTGCCCAAAAACACAAACATGTCTCTCTTACGTTTTTCTTCACATAACATATATAATAATTTTTTCATAACATATAACAAAACACAATCATTCATAGGCTTGTTGCAAAGCACATAAGGTTAGTCTGAACCGGTAGTCCATGTTTTTAAGTCAAAGTAAATGTGATCTGTGTTGCATCAAGCAATTGTACTGCATTTGGGAAAGCCCTGGTTCCACTAGAAATAGTATTATCTAATAGGAGAACTCAAATGATGTAACGGAGTCCACATTTGTTGTGATCATTCAAACCTGGTTTGTTAAAACAGAATTGTGACGGTTCCTTTGTCTGATGATGCAAGACAACCCGGCGTTCAATTCATGTGGCTGCAACCGAAGCAATCAGCTCATACTGCTGTGTGGGCGTTAGATGATATTCTTATTACATCATCGCTGTTCCGTACAGCACACAGTGCTTCTGTTAACTTCCATGTGGGAAGAATCCAATCTTACTGTGGCAGGGATAGAGTATTAGTGTAAGTTACTAATTTATTTGTGTTTTGATGGAAAATTGTTTTGTTGTATCCATGCACACAATATTGTGAATTTAATTGATTTTCTTCATTTCTAGTTCTACAGAAGAATATTAATTTTTATCACCATGAAGGTGAAAAGGGGCCATATCATATGGGTAATAGTGAGACAACTTTGAACCCATCGTCAGGTTACCGGATCACTGCAATTTGTTGTGTATGATTCACACATTCCTTTTGGTAGAAAACATTAAATCGGCAATGTTTGTTAAGTGCCAGTTTTGAAATCTGCAACCCTTTGGCTAAAAGGTGATTCACTGCAATCCAAATACAATTGCTATGCAAAATGCACCTTTGCGGCAATTATGCTGTTCATACCATTTGGATGGTTACAAATTCACTGGTCGAAAGAACTTTGTAACAGATTCCCCAAAGTCGATGCAGTCCACCCTGCGGAAGTGAGGTTTGCAGAGACCGAGACGTTCCAAGTGAGACAGGGATACATCCTCCAAGCTGAGCTCGTCATCGATTGTCAGCCGGACGTTCCGCAGGAGAAACGGTTAAATCGAATTGATGAGAGAACTTTTCATTTGGAAATTCAGTATTCAACCAACCACGGCAGAACCTGGCAGCAGATTTCCAAGGTTTTAAGCTTTTTAGAATAGAATATTCATGTTTATCCTTGTGAATGGGAAAATGCAAGGAATTTTAACACATGGGCAATTGTCAGATAACCTTCACAAACACCATCGGGTTACCTTAGCTATTGCTGTGTGTGACTTAGAGGTTTTTTTTTAATTTGGTAGAACCTATTAATCCGCTGGGTTCATGCTTTGCCCAAGGATACAACCAACCAGCTAGCGACCAGTTTCAAACCTGCAACCTTTCTGTTAAAAAGCGTTGCACTAACCAACCAGACTAATGGTTCGGACATATGTAAATATTCTGCCAGAACTACGCAATAATCTAGAAAATTGATTTGGGTTCATTGGGTTTTGCAACGGACCATCAACATAAAGATTTGTAGCATCAAAACCAGCTGCTAGTAAGTCTGGTATAGAGTTAAGGAAGCTTCTTAAGCCTAGTGGACAGTTGGGTTAAACAAAACCTACAGCAATGTTACAGATATTTTTTACCTATTTTTTAATATAAATATGATATAGAGCACAAAAAAATGCAAAAATAAGTTTTATTGCCACACTAGCGGATTTATACACAGATTGGATCATGTGGAGTCTTGGATATTAAAGTTCACTCTATACAGGTGTGCTTTCCGGGGCAAAAATGTGGGAGATATTATCACCAAGCTTCCATCTTGTATGCAAGTAAATATCGAAAATGGCTGAGAACTATTGGACCGTTGCGGGAACAGTCATGGTAAGTACAGTATATAGCATTGTGCACATTATGGGTATGAACATAAGGGAAAGTTTGACAAAATACCTTGTTGAGATGGTTCGTTGAATTTTAGTTGCATGAGTGCTGGTTCAAAACTGGTCACAAGTAAGTTTATTTCCATCCATCCATCAATATTGCAAAAACCCATTTTCATTTAAACTTAATCATTTATAATACACTACAATAGCTTTGGTAACATATTAATGGGCGTGAAGTGATCTGACGATTGCTGGTGTGATAACGCCCCTTGCTTTTTCATTCAGAGGGATAAATATGAACACTATCATAACTTAAATTGCATTAATTCAGTGGATTACTTGCAATGTTATGATTTCCATTATACTCTACACAGTGTAAAAAACCTGGTGCCTGGGGACTGACCAATACATATGTTATAATAGCCCTTTACTACAGAATAGAGAATTCTATTGATAAATTACAAGTTTGTGAAACTTAAATCATACAAGTTCAACATCAGCCAAATAAGGATCATTTTCACTCTCAGTTTCTCCATTTCAGGATTAGTTTCCTGTGATGTTTACCATTGAAAACATGTCAACCCTACTTAGATGGGTTGCAGACCTATGGGTTAAGAAATGTAGTCAAAAATGCCAAACACGGCCAGGAAAAGCCTTTCAATCGAAAGGTTGCAGGTTCGAAACTGGTCGCTAGCTAGTCGGTTGTGTCCTTGGGCAAGGCACTTACTGGACATTGCTTGAACCCAGTGAAGTAATGGGTTCTACTAAATTAAAAAAATGTGTGAATCAGAAATAACACACTGCAAGAGCTCTTGTAACCTTACAGTGGGCACGAGGTAATCTGACGATTTTCCATGTGTTAACCCCTTTGGTTTTCCCATTCACTGGTACAAGAATATCCTTAATATCAGGTCGAACTCCACCCGACTTCGTATCGTGCAAACCAATATCGCGACGAATAACTTCGCTTGGGCGGTGGACAAGGTGTACATGGGACCCGGATGCCCCAACTTCTGCCATGGACATGGTTTGTGCAGGAATGGAGCCTGTTTGTAAGTTGGTGGATTCTTATACAGTTCCTAGTTATTATGACTTGCAGTTCTTAGTTATTAGTCTCATATTTACAAATTACGAAACCCTGTTCACCCTTTAGTTAAAGTTGGGTAATGTTGTAATTTATTTAATTCTATTGGTAGAAACAAGTTTTATATTAATTGTTTAAAGTAAACAATATCTCTATCTGCTACAACTGATTAGTAAGATACCAATAATTTGCTTATTTTTCTGATAAATCTGCTAGTGTTTACCTAAACCCAGGACATGAGTGTGTGAAACATTCTTTGTATTTAACAAGAGGGTCAACTGACTGTGAACACGAGGTAATTTGATGGTTACCCGTTTTGTAAATCGTTTCCATGATCCCACATCCCCAGGGATATAAATGTGTATTTAAGATAGGATAAAGTGGATTTATGTTTATCCCCATAATTCGAAGGGGGTTAACACACACGCAAACTTACCAGTACTAGTGTTGTGTATGATTGAGACGTTCTCTTAATTTAATAGAACCCAATATTCAACTAGGTTCAGGCAATGTCTGCTAACTGTCTTGCACAGGGAAACAATTGACTAGCTAGCGCCCAGTTTTGTACCTGCAACCCCTTGGTTATATCTTTCAATCAACCCACTAAACGAAGGACTTGTTGACGCAGATGCGATGCTGGTTATGGGGGAACCACCTGCCTGCCAGAGAGTCACCTCCCAGATTTCGCGCAAAGTTCATTCGAAGACACAGGAAGTTTACACGACTGGAAGACTGTGGGAGCTCGTGTGGTGACTCAATACAGCAATGTTTCTAATGTCTGCGGTCCAATGGTCTCATCAGGATTTCTCCATTTATCAGGGGTGGGTCATTTCTTTGCCACAGTTTATCACATTTCATTTTGAATTATTTTGTTTAATGTTATCTTTTACTTGAAGCCTCTGTTAATAATCACAATCTGTTAATGTTGGTTGATATAATAGTCATTGTATTTAAATAATCATTTAATTATGTTGGTTAGCTGATTTGTATATCATGAAGAGAGATTTTTATAGTTTTAATTTAGTTTAGTTTATTAATTTTTGCCCCAGTATTAAATAATGGCAAATGAAAAAATTACGACAGAGAAGCAGAAAAAGATGGCAAAACTAGGAGTCGTTAAAATGTGTCTTTAAATAAAATGGATACAAATAAATAAATACAGCGGACACGACCGAAAAATATAACTCATTTATTCATTTATTCACTGGGTTCAAGTAATACCCACTAAGTTTCTTTCAAGATGCCCTGTCAGTTAAGCTAGTGGTGGTGTAAATATTTCCGTATAGATGAACTGGCTAATATGGATTTATTTTGT
>CH002681.1:186384-199376 GCA_000149265.1 Ciona savignyi
GTATTTGCGAGGTTATTTGTTGGTTTCTTGTGTAGTATAGTCCCTTGCATTTTCCACTGGGAAAATAAACAAACAAAGTTGAGTATGCTAAAAATACCAGTATTTAATGCAACATTTTTATGCAATTTAAAGTAAAAAAATAATATGGGAAAAGAGAAAACTATTGTCATGTATATTATATTTGAAGTAATTATTTTGCTTCAGAGAAATCATGATACATAAATAAATAAGAAAAATTAAACCAAATCTCACTTTTATGGCAACAAATGTTATTAATTATCAATATAAATTGCTGTTCTGTTATGATAATTTAAAAAAAATGTTTGCATTCAGTCAAAAATTTTACGATTTTGTGTCCGAACTTCTTCTGTAAATTCGACCTAGTGGCTTCACCACCATAATCTCTAGCGCCACCTTGCAGGTGTGATATTGCAATATTCGACGAACGGGGGAGCGATGTGGAATTTCATCCAGGAGTTCTACTACAGCGCCTACCCCACCCCCACCTTCATTAACATCCCCATCCCCACCCGTGCTCGCACCCACCACACCAGGTTCAGATGGTGGCAACCTGATAATAAGGTATCTCTTTTCTTTTAATTCCTTTTTACCATGGTATTAAATAGAAGAAAATGATAAAAATTCATTTATTTTCATGATTGGAAAAACCAAGGGGATTAACACACGGGTACTCGACAGATCACCTCGCGCCCACCGTGTGAATCATATACAACACACTGCAATAGCTCCGGTAACCCGACGATGGGCGCGAGGTGATCTGACGATTGCCCGTGTGTTAACCCCCTTGGTTTTCCCATTCACTGGGATAAACATGAATATCCTATCCTAATGTGCTTGATAGAAAAAAAAATTGGAAAACCACAATGTAGGATTCAACATCTGCGCAGGGTCTTAATAGGGACACGTGGGCATTGGATGATGTGTTTGTTGGAGAGCGTATGATGAAGGATGAGATCCGACTTCATGAGGAAAATCTTCATCATCAAATTCCCCCACTAGAGGGGGCACAGCTCCGTGAAGGTGCAGCAAAGGTGGGATGGTTGTGTCGTACGGTCGTGTGGATGGATGGTTAATGCGGCTCATACATATTCAAAAACGGTCCTAGTGACGAGCCCATTATAGGTTCGAAATTTGGTTTGGTAAAAAAAGAGTTTCTTGTGTATTGTACGGCTGTGTGGCCAGATGGTTAGTGCGACCGACACATATACCGACTTACATACAAAAACGGTTCTACTGACGAGCCCATCATGGGTTCGAAACTTGGCTCGGTATAAAATAAGAAAAATAAAGAGATTGTTGTGTGCCGAATGGCTGTGTGGCCAGATGGTTAGCGCGACCGATACATATACCGACTTACATACAAAAACTATCCAAGTGACGAGCCCATCATGGTTTCAAAACTTCTCTCGGTAAAAAAAATAAATAAAAAGGGTGATTTGGTGGTGGATTTGTTAGATTTCCGTAGCCAAGTTGCATTCTATAATACTGTGGGGATAATCAGCAATGAATTTCCAATGGAAAACCCCTTATTTACCGCTGGGTTAAAGCAATGTAAAATTGTTTGCTAATTTGCACAGTAATACACCTCATGCCCACATACTAGTTGCTAGAGCTAATACCGTGTGCGGATGATCAGACAGGACTTTCCATTTCAACATTAGAAAATGTTCGAGTGTTAGACTTGGCTTGCATAGGGACACATCTACAGAGCAGTTTAATTATTTGCTATTAATCTGTTTAAACTTTGAATATGTTTTAACCCAATCTTATTTCCATGACAGGATAGTACGTTCACTACCTTCTCCAACAATGGAAATTGGGGGGATTTCTGTGCCCCCCTAAATGGGTCATTTGTGTTCAATAAGTTAAAGGGGGACAGATTTGCGATGACACGCGACATGCTTCTTAAACCTGGTGACACCATCCAATTCCAGGTCTAAACCAATTTCAATGTTTTAATGTATAAACCTAGTAAAATGCTAGTAAAAAGGGATGTTTAAACTTGTCCAAGAATAACTGACATCTTTAGTTTTGCTTATTTTATTTATTTTTTGCCCTAGTATTAAATAGGAGCAAATGAAACAAATCAAATTAAAGGATAGGAAAAAGGTGGCTATTGTCACTTAATAGGTTTTGATTCAACAACCTTCCATTTGGCATTAATTGTGTTGTTAATATGCACGTAAAGCATGACTTTAAATACATTTCCCATTAGATCAACATTGGCTGCACTGGTGTCTTCTCATTTGAATCGCCGGTTCGATTGGAATACAGCCACGATGGAGGGCACACTTGGGGACTACGTGGAGCCATGCGTGCTATCCGGGTGGGCCGGGCCCTTGACCCGACGAATGACACAACCCCCCCGCATAGCCCCAAAGAGCCCAACCCTTCCCATCTGTGCACGGGGTCATCGCGCGAGTTGCACGAGGCGACCCAGTATCACGCGGGGGATTACGAGGGCTGGACCACAGTGGTCATCCCAGTCCTGTCGGCCATTGCTGAAGCGTAAGTAGTTGATTTAACAACTAATATTTGGCCAATGTTTTAAATGGATATCCAAGTGGGTTGGTTACCATTTCTAACATTTCGGACCGTCAACCAAAGAGTTGCAGCATCGAAACCAACACAATAGCTAGTTGGTTGTGTATTTAAGCACCTTAATCTATGGAAAAGGTTTAACAATTATGGCAATATGTCCATTATATTTAATATACATCAAAATCTATGATAACCTGATGATGAGAGCGAGGTAATCTGACGATTGCATATGTAAGATCTCTCCTTTCCCTATTTGTGAGGTTATCTGGTGATTGCTTATGTGAGAATGCTCCTTACATTTTGCGAGGTTATCTGATATTTGCCCATGTTACAGTTCCCCTTCATTTTTCCACCTACAGGTGAAAAACAATATTTTATCTAATCTGATCATATCTTTGAGTTTAACCTTTTTACTCTAACCAAGAATACAATATTTTTAGGCCAGCTAGATTTCGTTGGATTCAGTCGGTTAGAAACATGAGTAGGACACCAGTAGATTGGGCCATCCACAATGTGTATATTGGACCGAGTTGCGTGAACCGCTGTGAGGGAAATGGCATCTGCAGCTACGATCTTTTCTACCAGCCACACTGTATTTGCAATGATGGATACCAAAGTAATTTCTATTTTTCAATATTTAATATTCACTATAATGTACTTACTACTTCTAAGCTTTATAATCAAATCAAATATGCATTTTTCATGCACTGTCTTACACGTCCGAAAAGCAGCATTATCACCAGTTAGTCTGGTGGTTTAGTACAAAACCTTTCAACCGAAAGGTTGCAGGTTTAAAACTGGTCGCTAGCTAGTCGGTTGTGTCCTTGGGAAAGGCACTTAACAGACATTGCTTAAACCCAGCGGAATAATGAGTTCTACTAAATTAAAGGAACATGTTCAATATACAAAACACAGTGCAATAGCTCTGGTAACCCAACGGTGGGCGCGAGGTGATCTGACAATTGTCATTGTGTTAACCCCTTGGTTTTCCAATTAACCGGGATAAACATGAATATCCCATCCTCCTATCCTATAGCACACAGATAACCATTAGTTTACCTCAAGCCCACCTTTGGATTGCCGCAGCTATTGCAGTGTGTTATGTATGATTGAGACATTTCTTCAGTTATGGCAGAACCCATTAAATCCAGTGTGTTCATACAATGTCCCCTAAGTGTTATGTACAAAGACATAACCGTCTAGTTAGAGACAAGTTTCAATTCTACAACCTTTCGGCTTAAAGGTAATGAACGTACTAACCTACCAAGCAGTTTACCCAATACTCTTTTTTTCTAAACGATTAAATAAATTGCTCAATGTTACAGCGATTACTAATGGTTCAGCAACCAACAAGCTGATTGTCCAGTGGATTTTGATCCTCAATATTTTGTACCAAAATGTTGAATGTTGGTTAGCTCATTCTTAGTGCGTTTGGATGTCGATTTTAAGGCTGGGTGATCAAAACCTGCCGCTTGCTTGTTAGTTATGTCATTGGGCAAGGTAATTAGCGGACGTTGCCCATAACCAGTAGATGGGTTAAATTTATATAGTGATGTATTCTATTTTAATGCACTGCAGTGGTTTCAGTTACCTGAAAATGGCCACAAGAAAAATTGCTTTTGTTATAACCTTTTATGCTCTCACTACTTAAGATATAAAGGATTATCCTTCCATTTAATTGCAGTGGATGGTAGTGGTTCATGCCACCCAAAGGGTCAAAATCCCAATGGATTTTTGGAAAATTTTATTGAGTTTTCCATCGAACGATGGCAAGCGAAGGGAGGGGAGATTAGCAGGGGTTGTGGGGTTGTAAAGAGCGGAAATTCAATGTATTTTGGTGGGGAAGGGACCAGGAAATTACAAACAAAGCCAATCAATACGACAAACACAAGGTTAGAGATTACATTTAGAAATTTGTGGAAAAATATTCGTTGTGTAACATTAACAGCATTCCTTTCTACTAATTACTTAATTGCACTTAATTTGATGATGTGCGGGCGCCTTTTACGCTGTGAAGTAAAGTATAAAAGTTTTTCTTCAATGTGAGATGAGAGAATAAAACTGCCACTATATGATTTACCGCAGTTGCTATGTTTATACCAGGATTCTTACATGTTTTCACTAGTTCCCTTTGATATTGTGCTTCTCAAGTTTGTATATAGCCAGTTACCACCTTAAAACCAATTTTGTTAATTTAATAAAACTTTAAACTTATCAATGTTTTTCTATAAAACTGATGATTGAATTTTAATATTTTATTAAATTTCACTTATCAAGTTCATCTTTTTTTTTCTTTGTACTCCGACCAGTTAGTCTGGTGATTTAGTACGATGCCTTTAAACGGAAAGGTTGCAGGTGCAAACTGGTCGCTAGTTAGTCGCGATGTCCTTGGGCAAGGCATTTAACGGACATTGGCTGAACCCAGCGGATTAATGGGTTCCACCAAATTGAAGGGACGTGTGCATTATACACAACACACTGCAATAGCTCCGGTAACCCGACGATGGGCGTGAGGTGATCTGACGATTGTCCGTGTGTTAACCCGCTCTGTTTTCCCATTAACCGTGATAAACATGAATATTCTATCCTATCTTATCTTATTTCTATAGACTTGTTGAGTTCTACCTGAGACTCGGAAGTTCCGAAAACTCTGAGGATTGCTTGGCTTCCACCACCAGAGATGAAGCTGTTGTGTTTCAATATTCAAATGATAATGGAATCACTTGGGAGCTTATTAAAGTAAATCTTTCTATTTGGACAAACTTTTGATTAACATCGATAATTTTAGTTTACTTTATGCAAATATAAAATTCTAAATAAATTGAAAAACTGTATTTTACTAGAGAAATCTTTATAAATGCCTAACCCACCCACGACCGACAAATGGAATTGGCGCCCCACATTTAGGGGTTTGGGTCATAATGCTACTAATTCCTTCGTAATACTACCAAACTGGGCATGTTCACCCGGCTTCTATTACCAATTATTTTTCTCTCCTTCATTACATTAAAAACAAATATTTTAAAAATAAAGAGACAGGAAAAAATTCAAAAGTACAGTATTAAATATTAAAACAAAACAAATTAAGGAAAGTTGCTTCAAATTTAACCGATATTCTTATTCCAAGGAGTTATACTTTGACATATACCAAGATCAACCTGTGTTGGTGAGGTTGGACATTCCTTTGAAGGCGAAAACCACAAACACCATTTTCCGGTGGTGGCAGCCGTTGCCTAGAAATGGTAATTTAAGATATTTATGTTTTTGCCTGTGAATGGGAAAACCAAGGGGCGTTAACACATGGCCAATTGTCAGATCACCTTGCGCCCAATTTAATGAAGTTGTACTTACCACTTATTTTATATTGAGTTTAACAAACTTTAGGATTAGTATAAGTATGTTTGTCCTCTATAGCAGTGATTCCCAAACTGTGATAAGCATTTAATCGGTAGTATATGAGAGTCTTTCATGTGGTATGTGACTAACTTCAGCATACTTTGTTAAACTTCAAAACGACCACCTGCTCATTTTTCTCATCTAATGATGTATAGTTGATATTAACTTAGGTGGTACGCGAACAATGTACAAAAGCTTAAAATGGTATAAGAGAAAAAAAGTCTGGGAATCCCTTTTCTATAAAATGAAGAAATTGTTATTTTTTTTTTATTTCAGTCCATTAACCTATTTAACTAAGTCCCTTGCCTAAGAATCAACAACCCATGGCCTTATGGTGCATTTGGAGAAATTTATATCTCTCTTTTGTTAAACTGATTTTGGGTTTGTTTTTTTGTGTAAAATTTAAATCATTATTTTTCTGATTAATGTTTGTCAAATCTTGCATTTAATAATTGCTTGCTAATTAATGCTTAGCAAATAATACAGGTTTGCAAAGAGCACAGTGGGCTTTGGACGGTGTAATATTTGGAAGACCCAACCTGTTGGAGAATGGATTCTTTGACGACTTCAATTCATTGGGAAACATAGAGGAAATTGCCTCGTATGATTCGCACTGGTATGCTGTGCAAGGGGGCAGGATGGGTTCGGAAGATGGGAGGGGAAATTCTATTGTCTTTGATGCAATGCAAGGTGATAATTTTGTTTGTTGAAATTGTAGCATATAGAGTTTGCGTATAGCCCACTGTGCCTTTTTCATTAATTCTATTTTGTGGTGTCGTGCTCTTTTTAGATTCCCGTTTAGGTGTCGCATTGTGATTGGTTTATTTTGTGGATTACATGTTTTCCTTGTTTTCCCTATGTTGGCAAGTGCATGTGGTTAGTTGCAATACAGGGGTCGAGCTTAAAGGTTGTCGAACGCACAAGTCGATAACCACAATATCATGGTGGAATGGAAATATGTCCTTATCTGAATCAATATGATTTCTGAAATCATTCTAGAGTCAATTCATATCTAGAATTTTAAACTGCTGTGAAATTTACATAAAAAGAGCCCAAAATGTTTTATGCCAATTTAATATAATTGTGTTTATGTTTGAAAAAATAATCTTAGTATTTTCATTATAATTATCATCACTATATTATTTAAAATAAATAATTTAACACAATTTCTGATTAAAATTTTATAAATAAAACTCTGTTCCACTTTGAGCATTTAATTTAGAAATTCTAGAATAAAAAAATAATAATTTAGAATCTTTTTCTATTTCAATCAAATATGAATCTTAATTATGGAATGGATATCCCTACTTGGAAAGAAGTTTTTAAAAAATTTTTTTTAAAGATTTGTTGTCCACAGTTGAATTTACGATATTAAAAATACTTTGCATAATATTTTTATTGATTTACATTTTTTTTTATTAACAATGTGGTTTAGAATAGAAATGTTAGAGATATATTTTAAAAAGCATTATGACTCAGCATTCAGCACTGTGTCTCCACTGTAGAAGACTTAAAGCTGTTGCAGTGACTAGCTTTTAGAAACTGTCGTCTGTGGATTAAATGTTCGCCTTATCATGAGATCAAAGTGTGTTATGCCTTTTCCTATTTGCTTGTTGTTAGCATTGGGAATGAACTAGAATTGAAATGGTTCACACAACAGATTTAACAATGTTTAAAAAGTATGAAAATGTAAAAAAATATATATATAAATAATAATAAAATAAAAAATATAAATAATAATAAAATAAAAAATATAAATAATAATAAAATAAAAAATATAAATAAAAAATAAAAGTCCCAACTTGAAAATTAAAAGTCTAGTTCACTCACTGCATAATCAGTTCCTATTTCAACAGAACTGATTTGTACGAATGTGTCCTTTCTAATAATAAACAATTCTTTTTTATAGGACTCTTTTATAAAAGACTGTTATGTTTTATTGACGCTATTAATAATAGAAAAAAAAATCCTGCCTAATGATACAACTGACTAGCAGGCGCTTGATTTAAATGCTGTGTGCAGATCGCAGACACTCTTAACTAACAAGCAAAATTAATTTGTGATTTCATTATTTCTAAGTATTTACATTCACTGTTACCCCACAGAGCAACCATGTTATATTGAGACCTGGGATTTCTACCCACTGCTTGCTTCGTTCATTCAGTTTGATATTATGGTGGATTGTGTTGATGATTCATTATTCGATGTCGTCCTTCAATATTCCATCGATGCTGGCGACTCGTGGTCTCCACTGGTTCCGCAGTGCCTGCCCGGTGGGATGTGTTTGTTTGATTATGACCCAATGCATGGGAGTTTTGTGGTGGTATCTTAGTTCCTGCTATTGCAGTGTATTTATTCTTAGGTATCGTAAGACACCTTATGCTTACAGTCGAGTTGTTAGAGCTATTACAGTGTTGATGGTTGGTTAATTATTTTCTCATGGATGGTATGCCGAGCTTTATCCATGGGTATCGTAAGACACCACATGCCCAAAGTCTAGTTGATGCAGCTATTATAGTGAATGGGTGGTTGATATAATTATATCCTCGTGGGTGTTAAGCCAGGCTTTATCCTAAGGTATCTTAGCACCCCTAATGCCCACAGTCGAGTTGCTGGAGCTATTACAGTGTGTAAATGGTTGGTTCATTTATATTCTCGTGGATGGTAAGCCAGACTTTATCCACAGGTAGCGTAAGACACCTCATGCTCACAGTCTGGTTGCTGGAGCTATTACAGTGTGTGAATGGTTTGTTCATTTATATTCTCGTGGGAGGGAAGCCATGCTTTATTCACGGGTTTCGTAAGACACCTCATGCCCACAGTCGAGTTGCTGGAGTTATTACAGTGTGTGGATGGTTGGTTCATTTATATCCTCGTGGGTGGGAAGCCAGGCTTTATTCACGGGTATCGTAAGACACCCCCATGACCACAGTCGAGTTGCTGATGCTATTACAGTGTGAATGGTTGGTTCATTTATATCCTCGTGGGTGGGAAGCCATGCTTTAATCATGGTTATCGTAAGACACCTCATGCCTAGAGTCGAGTTGCTGGAACTATTACAATGTGTGGGTGGTCGATTTTATATTCTCGTGAATGGGAAGCCAGGCTTTATTTACTGGTATCGTAAGACACCTCATGCCCACAGTTGAGTTGCTGGAGCTATTACAATGTGTGGGTGGTTGGTTCAATTATATCCTTGTGGATGGAAAGCCAGGCTTTATCCACCGGTAGCGTAAAACACCTCATGCCCACAGTCAAGTTGCTGAAGCTATTGCAGTGTGTGGATGGTTGGTTCATTTATATCCTTGTGGGTGGAAAGCCAGGCTTTATCCACCGGTAGCGTAAAACACCTCATGCCCACAGTCAAGTTGCTGGAGCTATTACAGTGTGTGGATGATTGGTTCATTTATATCCTCGTGGATGGAAAGCCAGGCTTTATTTACTGGTATCGTAAGACACCTCATGCCCACAGTTGAGTTGCTGGAGCTATTACAATGTGTGGGTGGTTGGTTCAATTATATCCTTGTGGATGGAAGCCAGGCTTTGTCCACGGGTATAGTAAGACACCTCATTTCCACAGTCGAGTTGCTGGAGCTATTACAGTGTGTTGATGGTTGGTTCTTTTATATCCTCGTGGGTGGGAAGCCAGGCTTTATCCACGGGTATCGTAAGACACCTCCTGCCCAAAGTCGAGTTGCTCAGCTATTATAGTGAATGTGTGGTTGGTTGGTTCATTTATATCCTCGTGGATGGAAAGCCAGGCTTTATCCTAAGGTATCGTAAGACACCTCATGCCCACTGTCGAGTTGTTGGAGCTATTACATTGTGTTGATGGTTGGTTCATTTATATCCTCGTGGGTGGGAAGCCAGGCTTTATACACGGGTATCGTAATACACCTCATGCCTAAAGTCGAGTTGCTGGAGCTATTACAGTGTGAATGGTTGGTACATTTATATCCTCATGGGTGAGAAGCAAGGCTTTATCCTAAGGTATCGTAAGACACCTCGTGCCCAAAGTCGAGTTGCTGCAGCTATTATAGTGAATGTGTGGTTGGTTCATTTATATCCTCGTGGATGGAAAGCCAGGCTTTATCCTAAGGTATCGTAAGACACCTCATGCCTAGAGTCGAGTTGCTGGAGCTATTACAGTGTGTGGATTGTTGGTTCATTTATATCCTCGTGGGTGGGAAGCCAGGCTTTATCCATGGTATCGTAAGACACCCCATGCCTACAGTTGAGTTGCTGGAGCTATTACAGTGTGTGGATGGTTGGTTATTTATATTCTCGTGGGTGGTAAGCCAGGCTTTATCTACGGGTATCGTAAGACACCTTGTCCCTAAAGTCAAGGTGCTGTAGATATCACACTGTGTGGATTTTCATTCATTTCTAATCTCCCGGGTAAAAGTTTAAACTTAAGCCTGATAATCTATCATGGCCTACAAGCTATTTGAAAATAATTCCCAATGTTTGCATGGTCAGGATCTAATGTCGGCTGTGAATACGGTCTTGGATCGTACTATTACTCAAGCATAAATGATCAATGGACCAGACACACAATTCCACTGCCAGAAGCCGTAAGGTTTGCAAATGTTATTCTAAAGAATTGAAAGATGCCAATAACACCCACCGACCCTACATTGATTTTATTCATGATAACTTTAGAATTTGAAGTCAATACAAGTTTTATTTTTACAAGTATTTTTTGTGCGACTCAATGCCATGATTAATTGGGACATAAATCACTTTCCAAAGCCTAAAGAATATAACTTACCACAGTTAGACTGTCTTACCTGGTTTGGGATAAGGTTTTAAAAATACTATCAATCAGTAAGAATCAAAATATCCAGAAAAATTTTTGCAGCTTATATTTGGCCGGACGGTGAATGATAGGTAATCGATTGCCTGTGTAACACCCCTCCATTTTTCTATACACTAGGATAAAACATAAATATTCTGATATCCTATCATTTGGTTGTATACCCCAGGTTGACTGAAGTTCGGCTTCGATGGGCTGAAGGTGCCAGCGGTGCAACGTGCCGATGGGCCCTCGATAATGTGTACATGGGCGATGGCTGTCCGTGGATGTGCAGTGGACATGGGTATTGTAGACCTGATGGTTCAAACGGGGCAAGTTGCAGGTAGGCCCGACAAATACTTGTGTTTATCATCGTCAGTTTGTGGAAACACCGACGGTTATAATGTGTTTAATTATCACAATTCTACATACAAGTTCCCAGGTGTTTGAAAAATGTCAATATAGGAATTCCACATGTCCACATCTGTTTGGTGTGTTTTATCATTGGTTAAAAAATCATTTGATCACTCTGAATTAGCTCCGGTAACCTGATAATAGCCCATGGGATAACAGCCCTTGTGTTTTTCTTTTCCAGGGGATAAACATGAATATACTATCCAATTACTTTTCAACCGACAATCTGATTGCTATAAATACGCTTATCATCTAGAATAGTTAGATTTTTAACAATACAACTTGCCCCCACATTAGTAGGTAGTATGATTTAATCCAACAACCAATAATTTTATGGTCTGATTTCTAACTGAATAATATCTTCATCATCATGCCACATTATGTTGCCTGTTGGACAGGGTTTGTTGTTGGAAACCTATGCATTTCCCAAGCTATTTTACATGCATTACCCTACAAACCTGTTGGTACCTTAAGTTCAAACAAAATTGACACCCACATTTTTTGTATAGTTTAGTTTATTTAGTTTTTGGCCTATTCTTCGATAAGGGCAAATGAAACAAATTACAGGAACCGGAAAGGATGGAAAAACAAAGAGTCGTTAAAGCACGTCATTTTAAAATATGATATACAGTCGAATAAATGTGCTATAGTGTTGCTGTTATCAGCCGAAGGTTTGCACGAAACTGGTCGCTGGCTAGTCAGTTGTGTCCTTGGTCAGAGCACATAACGGACATTTCCTGAATCCAGCGGATTAATGGGTTCTACTAAATTGAAGAAACGTGTGAATCATACACAATACACTGCAATAGCTCCGGTAACCCGACAGTGGGCACGAGATGATCTGACGATTGCTCGTGTGTTAACCCCCTTGCTTTTCCCATTCACGGGGATAAACATGATTATCCCATCCTTACCTATCGTGTTATAATCTTCCCCATCCACCCCAGATGCGATCCTGGGTATAAAGGTTCCCAGCAGTGCCATCCAAGCACTACATTGGAGACGTATTTAAAAGACGATTTCAATTTACCATGGGACCCAAATGGTAGGAAAATAAATCATCCCGTGCAATTTACCATGTTATTCATATTTATACATAAAGGTCCATATGTATAAACATATACATCATGTTTTTTATCTTAACACTAATACAAATATATATATTATATATATATAGTGATAAAATATTTTTACATAACTCTCTAAAAGAATCTTCTTAAATGTGTGGTGGTCAGAAACCAATTTATGATGACTTTATACATATCTGTAACCTTTCACCCGTAACAGTCTAAATAGATCAACCACCCACATACTACTAGTTCCATCAACTAAAATGGGGGCATGGGGCATCTCACAATAACTGTGAACAAAGTACTATTTTCCACCTTTTTGTAGGCATATTATAATTACTTTTTTAGATTCAAAATTTTAAATCTATAACCTTTATTTTTTCATGTATTCTGTTGTACAATTTATTAATAAAATTACGGTAAATTTGTTAACTAAAGAAATGTTTTAAAAAATTCTTTATTCACACTTTTAAATCAAAGTAAAAATTTGATCTTATTGCACGAACGGCTTTCCATTCCAAAGTGGCAAAATCCCAAAAGAATTCCAAATCATTTTTAATTTGAATCGAATTTGATGCTTAATTTTAAAATGGATATTCCTATAAATGAGCACAAATTGGATAAAACCTGTCTAATAGCTCCGCATTTCTAATTATGCACCACATAAAATAGTTCATGATTAAATGCAATGTATTAGGTTTCCCATGGATATCATCCAATTTGGATCATCGTAAATCACAATGGTAATAGACAAG
>CH002681.1:199476-233489 GCA_000149265.1 Ciona savignyi
TCGGGTTACCGGAGCTATTGCAGTGTGTTGTGTATGATAGACACGTACCTTCAATTTGGTAGAACCCATTAATCCGCTGGGTTCAGGCAATGTCCGTAAAGTGCCTTGCCCAAGGACACAACCGACAAGCTAGCGACCAGTTTCGCACCTGCAACCTTTCGATTGAAAGGCGACGCACTTAACCGCTGGACCACCGGGCCGGACTCACAATAAATAACTAACCACACACAGGGAAATACACAAAGGTTGTAGGGAAGGGTGGAATGGCTGTCGATGATCTGGTGTCGGTGGGAATCATCATAGAAGGCGACAACATTCAGTTCTCTGGTGCCGGGATCCGATTGCTTCAAACTGTCCCAATCAACACAACAGATGCCATCTTTATTCAATTCCATCTAACTTATCAAATTGATGGTATGTGCTTGTATTTATCTATGTGAACATATTTTTTGTTTTTTCAAATGAAATTTGATTTAGCGAGTTTAATATATATTATTTAGTTGTACATCCAGGCAGATGGTTTACAATTGGTAGCTCGGATCAATGATTTAAATTGGTTTGATTAAATTTCCATAATAACCAATTTTGAATAATGTTTAACAGCTCAAGCAACATTACTATGGGCACAGTATTTAGGATAGTATAGGATGTTCATGTTTATCCCCGTGAATGTGAAAACCAAGGGCTTAACACACGGGCAATCGCCATATCACGAATTTTTTGATGATTAATATTTTTATAATTTTTAGTTCGTATTCTTGTATAAATGGTTTTAAATTTATTTTTCCATGACATGAGGTAACCACCGGCATTTGCCGCCTTTTTTTTCATTGCTTTATTTTAAGGGTATGTTCTTTTGAAATATTGCTTTTAAAAGAGAAAAAACAATTATACCTTAAAATAAAATTTATTTGCTGTACTTGTCTATTGAATGAATATCACCTCATATCCAACAAAACGTTTGAAATAACTCAAAAGTAAAAAAATAACTTAAATTTTAAATAATTTTGAATCATAAATAATTAATAATGTTATTAGCCATGAGGCCATTCATTATAAACCAAACTTATAAAGACATTTATTTGCTTTACTTTTCTTATGAATGAAACTGAAAAAAATAAAAAAAGTAAATTAAATTGAATTAATATGAAATCATAAATAATAAATTATGTTATCAGCCATGAGGCCATTCAACAAGCTACTGGTGCAAGGGAGCATCAACAATGGGGTTACATGGAGCACTTTATATGAAGTGGATGGGGTGACGGTACCGGAACGAAAGTTCATCAACATCATATTACCACCATCCATGCATCACTCGAACACCGTGTTCCGGTTATGGAGTTCAGATGTCAACACAGGTGGGGGTTGCATAGTGTGGTAGCGTAATTTAAGCTGATGTTATGTGTATAGAGATTTTCTTGGAATAACACAGAATGCCTTCAAAATGTGTGCACATTCACTATAGTTTATAATTAACTTTTCTGCACCATACATGCCCCGTTAATGACCCAAAAATTAATTCTCTGCAAAACGGAGGAAAAGAAGGCAAAATGTACAGTGGTTAAAAATGTGGGTGGGTCTATATAGAGAGGTTTCGTCACATGATGGTGAAGCGATTTCATGTAAACCCTAGTTAAGTTAAAATAGTTCAATCCGCAATGTTTTTGAATGGTGGTTGGAGGGTTGCATAATTGAAACTTACTATTCATTGTAAATGACTTAACCCTGGTGGACATATGATTGAATTCAGTGGGTTTAAATAAGGCCAAATTACAACTTAACAAACATCTTCACCATGTGAAAATATTTTACTGGAATTAAAACTAGCCAGAAGCTGGTTGATTGTGTTATTGGAAATGCAATTGTCATGTTGAAGGAGTTCAATGGTTAAATGGTTTAAACAAACATTTAAGAAATTTCTCCTACATGTAGAACCCAATAATAACCTATTTGTGGGCACAGTTTTTATAACAATGTTTTATTGTTCAACCAACGGAAATAAACATTAGTAAAAAGGGTTACGGCTTCGAAACTGGTCACTAGCGGTTGTGTCCTTGGACAAGGTACTTAACAGACACTGCCTGGACACAGTAGAATGATGGGTTCTACCAAAATGAACGGTGAGCGCGAGATGATCTGACGATTGCCTGCTTTTATTGTCCCGTTGCATTTTGCCATTTACGAGGATAAACATCAATATCCTATCCTAAATAATTTTAACTTTTAGAGGAAAATGAAAACACATGGGCAATCGACAACTTGATAATTGGTGGAAACGCCAATACTTGTGAGAACTACCTTTTATCTGACCAGTTCAATATAGTCAATGAGTCCAACTGGGCGTTTAACTCTGGCGGCCAACTCGTGTCTTACTGCAGCAAGAATGTGTAAGTTGATTTTATTTTATCATTTTAGATTTGGGGATTTATCTTATAGTCAGGTATAGCGGTTGAAATTCGCATAGTTTGTGTTTTAAACTCCACTTAGGTTTGGCGGCCACGTCCGCTATGTTTATTAAATGATATCCTTTTTTAATGACGTGTTTTAACGACTGTTCGTTTTGCCGACTTTTCCTGTTCCTGTGTTGTAATTTGATTTGTTTGCCATTTTTTAAAACTAGAGCAAAAAATGAATAAATTAAACTAAACTAAAACTTAGGTTGATATATGTTTGTGATATTTCAGCAGGAAAAGTTTCCACCTATGGATACAGGGTATGGGATAACTATGTTTGGTGAACTTTATGGAGTCATCATTATAGTGTCTTTTTAGATTTTCTGTTGTTTTTCAATTGCAAATTAAAACAGGAATTAGCTTCTTCTAGATTTTTTTACAATTCAAAGAAGTGCCCGATGGCTGTGTGATTAATACTGAATTGTTATGTACTGAGTATAAGCACCTTTTGGTTTAGAAAGGGCATCACAGCCTATTAGGTGGCATTTTATTGTCAATTAAGGGCCATTTTTTATCGCACAGGAAAATATTTTATAATCAAAAGATGGTTAATTTTAATATTTGTTTATGTCAGACTTTTTAATTGAGAGAACAGAGTTAAACTTTGATCTTGTGTTGCAGAGTGAACAGTGGAGAAACTTCGTTGCTTTTCAACCAAACTTTGGGGGAAGTTTCGCTCACCACTAAAGATCTTTGCTTCACAAATGCTGGTTACATCATCATGTTTAATGTGAGGAATTATGAACCATTTATTTTGTTGGGTGAAATGACATCCGGCTTCTAGCTGATACTTGTGTAAACATTGATGTATTTAACCTTTAATACCCAAGGCTTTCTTTAAAATACCACTATTAAAATGATCACTGTTTTCAGAAATATTTTACTGCATAGATAGTTTTATGATTTTATGGAACATATTTTTTTAACGACATATTCACAAAAGTAATGTCTATTAATTGCCCATTTAAATGTACTATCAAGTTGCTAATATGGTCTTGCAACCTCCTAACTTATAGTTAAATGCAGTTTCACTGGGATCTATTATTATGAAATTGAACTTAACATTCATTTTCATCTCTGTGGATAAATAAAAACATTATGTTGCTCACCACCAGAGCTAATGCAGTGCATTGAATAATGATTGAGGCTGTTTTATTTAATCCATTAATCCACTAGGTTCAGCCAATGCTCGTTAGATGCCTTGCTTAAGTCAAGAAACATCTAACCAGTAGCTGGTTTAAATTCCCTTTTGTCCAATAAACTGCAATCTGTAAGTAACCTAACCAGCCATGTATTTTTATGTGTTTTGTCTTTCCCACTTAACCTTGTGGTTCTGATTAAGTCATTGAATTGTGAAGACATTTCTGGTTGTGTCCCACTAAATATAATCTCTTATAACAGTGAAAATAAAAGCATATAATCATTTGATTTTTTTTATGAAACCCAACAATCAACTGAATTTTAATTTTATAAAAATTTTAATAAAAAAACTTTCAATTTCCCCCAGATAGCTGTGGGGTGTGGTGAACATGGTTCTAGGGATCACTCGGTTGTGTTTGATTATTCCACTGATCATGGGTCAACATGGGGTGCAGTGGAACCCCTATGTACAGGGTACGATGGTAACCCGGGTTGCTCTATCACCCAACACCCTTCATCAGTGTATTACAGTGGAGGAATGAATAAATACAGGCCGATCGTGATTTCGATGGATAGTGTGGCTAGCTCTTGCAGGTAAGATGTATGGGATATATGATGATGTTTACCCCTACATATGTGAAAACACAAGGAATGGTATATCACAACAAGTTGCCTGATTAACTTGTTACCACACGCCTATAGGCAGGTTATCATTGCTATTGCAGTTTGTTAAATATGATGGAGTCGATTGCTACAATTTTAGTTCAACCCAATAAACTAGTGGATTCTGAAAACATCCCATAATTGCAAGTGAAACTCACCACCATTCACTTAATAGTCGGATATAAATGAGCCAACAGACTGAACATCCCATGCAAACTCCCCAAAAAAGCTCTGGACAGTTGTACAGATGTCAAGCAACAGCACACCTGTATTATTGTATAGCTGCAGTAACCGACTATGCACATTTTTAATGACCGGGATTAAACAAGAGTTTTTGTTCTTTATTAAAATGAGTTATTTTATTGAAATGATTGTAATCTTATTAATATGGAAATAATTCTACATAATATACACAATGAAATAAACTAAATTTTAGTTTTACAGTTTTAATACCAATAAATATTCAAAAAAATAAGCTGTCAATTGCAATAAAGAATGTACTGGATAACAGATATTTTAAAAATATGTCTAATAAAAACGGTTCCAATGATAGTTAAATTAAGAGTTTGCCCGAAAGAAATCATAATATTGAATTCTGATTTTTAGTCTGAAATGTACAGTGACACTTGCAATAAATAATAATATACCAGATAACATACATTGTAACAACATGTCTAAAGCATGTAAAAGGTTTTAATAATAGTTAAATAAGAGTTAGCTCGAAATAAATTATAACCTTGAATTTCTTGTTTCAGTCTGGATAGTGTCCGATTCCGTTGGTATCAGGGACACAATGTGAACTACAAGGAGGCAATGGCAGCTACACCATGGGCGCTGAGTGATGTCTACATTGGACCTGGTGTGGGAGACGATTGTAGCAGAGAAACCTTCTGCAACATCAACAAAATGAGCCACAGCTGCGAAGATGGGGGCTTCTATGCTTTTGCTTGCTGCACAGTCAACTACACAAACTTCTTACACGAGGATTTTGAATGGCAAGGTGAGCATATTTAGTTTGGATTATGCAGATTTTTAATTTTAATGTACATATGAGTTAAACATATTAATTAATGTACCTATAGGTTAGCCTTTTTACATATTAATGTACATATGAGTTGGCTTTTTTACATATTAATGTACATATGGATTAGCCAAAACAGTTATTCAGGTTGTCAATGTACATATGGATTAGTCATTTTACATATTAATAAATATATATGGGTTAGGCATCCACAGGTGAATAAGGTATCCACAAAAATTTGCAAATGGGTTCGACATACAGAGATTAGTTGTTAATTCACATTTCAGTTCAAATATCATTATTTTCCAACAGATCCTTCCACCTTCCCAAGTGAATTGTGGTCAACAATCAGTGGAGGATCCATTGCAGCCAATATGGATGATTGTCATTCAAATGTCTTCCTGACAAATAGTTTCCTGATGAACCAAAATAGTGAGAGGCTCCTGGCCACCAATTACTTGGACACCAGGAAAGCAACGTGAGTAGATTGGATGGTTCTTAGTTCCTTGTTGCTGGAAGCCAGGCTTTATCCACATGTGCAGAGCTTGTGGCTTCATTTTGCCATTGGTTTCGGATGAATAAGATGTTCATTTTTATTTCAGTGAAATAGAAATTACATGGAGTGTTATCACATGGTCAATCATCAGATTACCTAAGCTAGCAGTGTATTGTGTATAATTGAGACGTTCCTTCAAATCTATTAGGTTTAGTCAATGGCTGTTTAGTGCTAGCAAGCAGTTTCCGACATGTAATCGTTTAATTGAAACCACTTAACCACCAAGCTATACAGTGGGGCTAATTGCTAAGTAGATGAAATAATAATTTGTATCTTGACATGATAGAATGGCATTATAATTAGAAATTAAAGTTCATTTTTACACAAACATTTCATTCCAGGTTCATCCAGTTTTACATCAGGTTGGATGGACAAGATGATCAGCACACACAAGGTGGTTCATCTCTTATTGCTTGATGTCCAGGGATAATTATGATACATAAGCCGGGTTTCTATTAAGTTTTTAGGATTTTCATGATTTAAACTATTGGTGTGATATAGAATGTGAAATGGTGGCTTTATACTTACAATCTTCAGATTTACTTGTTCCACATTCAAGGGTCTAAGACAATTGTAGTTTGGAACCGTTTTTTAATTGTTTAAACCATTAATCCACCGGATTTAAGCAATGCCCATCAAGTATCTTGAACAGGGTTATCCAAGGGTTGATTTTGTTCTTACCAACATTCAGCTGATTATTTGATTCACTACCAGGTGAACTTCAAATTTAATAGATTTGAGAAAATGCCAAAGAAAATTACAACATAACACAACTGTTACAATGACAAAATGTAATGGTTACAATGGATAGGATAGGATAGTCATGTGTATCACTAAATGGGATAACCAAGGGGGTTGGCACGCATGCAATCGTCAGATTACCTCGCGCCCACCGTCAGATTACTGGGACTATTGCATTGTGTTTTTAAATAATTCCTATGTTCCTTTAATATAGTAGAACCCATTAATCCACTGTGTTCAGGCAATGTTTGTTAAGTGTCTTGCCCAAGGACACAACCAAATAGCTCCTGACCAGGTTTGAATCTGCAACCCTTCGACTGAAAGACGACGCACTAACCCACCAAGCTAATCATTAGGACGATAAGCAACACTATGTTTCCTCAGAGAAATCCTCTCCTCAGTTTGTTATCCTCCAGTACTCGATAGACGGTGGATTATCATGGATCACATTCAAAACATTCTTCTTTCATTCAACTTTGACCGGACAGGTAAACTGGCGAATTGTTTTTATTATTTTTTAATGTAAATTTCAATGTTTTGCTTTTTTGCAATGATTCTATCAGTTTCAAAATTCACATTTTAGGGAAAATGTATTTTGTAATTGTACCCAAATCATGTTTATTACTACTCATGTACTCATTTTGGCTATACTAAACTATGATCTAAATAACATAATGACCTGGTTGATTCACACACAACTGAAAAGGTAATGTACACAATTTTTGCACTGATTGTCACAATGCACTACTGCACCTTTAACAGTTGTGTCCTATCCAAATTAGATTGTTATCTTGATTAAATTGATAGGAACTGATTGTTATAGATGCAGAAATCTTTAAATTACTGGGATAGGTAAAACCCATAGATGGACAATGACCGCCAATCTCCCAATCGCCGCAATAAGGATAGGATATTCATGTATATCCCCGTGAATGGGAAAACCAAGGTGGTTAACATACGGGCAATTAACAGATCACTTCGCGCCCACCGTCGGGTTAGCGGAGCTATTGCAGTGTGTTGTGTATGATTCACATGCTCCTTCAATATAGTAGAACCCATTATTCCACTGGGTTCGGGCAATGTCTGTTAAGTGCCTTGCCCAAGGACACAACCAACTAGCTAGCGACCAATTTCGTACGTGCAACCTTTCGGCAGAAAGGCAACGGACTAAACCGCCAGACTAACCCGTTAGACCTAATAAATATAATATCCAATCCAGCCACAGTTTGTTGCTCTCTTGTTGCCGGAAACGGCTCGTTTCAACGGCACCAGCTTCCGATGGTGGCAACCTATGGTAGGTGGGCAGCAATATGAATGGAGTATCGACCATATTATTGTGGGCCACGAGGTGCAGGAACTTGATGATGAATTTGAGGAGTAAGTATGTTGCAATGCTTGTCATCAGATTAGGGGTTGGTAACCTGCGGCTTTCATTTTTTGATACAGATTTTTATTGCTACTGTCGTGAGCACTAAATAAATTTAATAACCATCCATAATTTAAAACGAACAGAAGAACACTCGCTTCTCGAACAGTGTTGTTTTCCTTTTATTGCAAAAATAGTTTTGCGCTCCCAATGAATTTTATTTTGTAAAATATCGGTTAATATGGCTCATTTAACCAAGACTTTGGTTAGGAGAAGGCAATTGAAAAAAGTCATGTCTAAATCCATTTAGTTTAAAAACTAAAAAATTATTCTGATTTACTTCAGATTTTGTTTAAAAAAGATTTGTAACATTACATCTTTCATACCATCACCTCAGTTGTCTGTTCATTTACTTTTAAATTGTCATTTTTTAAATCATGGGGTAGAAACCAGTTTAGATGATATTTATATTTGATCCCTGTGATTTTAAATATGCTAGGGGCTTTTTTCATATTCATCACAATAATTAAAGAAACCCACTTAAAGTGTAGCATATTGTGAAATTGAGTTGTGTAAACATTTCATGAACACACAATGGAAAATGTGTCATCCTTTTTCTTGTGGCCAGTGTAACAAGAATGATTATTCTTCCACCAGACCAAACACATTATATTGGTTGGAAATGGCGTCTTCAGCTTTAAGTCAATCGGATTGTTGTGATGGTCAATGTGTCACAATTGGAATGGACGTATCTAGCAAGGCTTGTGGAAGTTGGCTTGTCTCCAACGGTGTGAATGTCAAGCCGGGATCCTTCGTACAATTTGAGTTGCATTCCGATTGTGGCCCGTACAACTCAACTTGTCACGGCAAGTATATGGTCATTATTTAAAAGGCTTCTGCCATCTATAGGTTTATGATTTCTGTCATCTTAACGTTTATGGCTGTTATTTGCATAATGTCTACCAAATTAAAGAAACCTAATTGAAGGAACGTATGATTCATACACAACAAATTGCAATAGCTCCGGTAACCCGACTATGAGCACAAGGTAATCTAACGATTGCCCGTGTGTTATTGCTTCTGACATTTTCCCATTTCCCGAATAAACATAAATATCCTATCCATAGTCAGAATTGTTGTTCTTCTCACTTTAGCGCTTTGCTAAAAATTTGGACAAGGTAGTTGTTTAATGGGTTGAACTAAAGCAATGTCTCCAACAATACACAACACACTGCAATAGGTCTGATTCACGATTTAATGCAGCATAATTCACCTTATTCTCTTTCTTACTGAGTTATCATAAACCTCTTATTCCATTATATTATAATTGCAATTTCACCTTCATTGAAATATACTCACATTACCTTAAATTGTTGAAATTTTGGTTTCCCCATTGATTTGCTCGTGTGTGTCCAAGCAATACTGCAAACAATTGAAATTTATCTGGTGATAAACAGGGCATAAGTAGAGTGACCTGTCCTATCTTAAATATTGTAGGACTAAAGAGCATATTAATACTAATGTGAACACAGTTGTATATATTAGGCGACATTCCACAAGACTCTAAGACGCTTAATGTGTGCTTTTATTAAATAAGATCTAACCTCTGGTGCTTTACATGTAGCGTTCATAAAATCCGTAGCATTTCATGAATACTATTCAGTAATAAAAATAACTCTGAGTACCAAATATGCTAATTCATGGTATTTTATTCCTGCTACTATCATACCATCTATAGGATAGGAGGATAGGATATTCATCTTTATCCCCTTGAATGGGAAAACCAGGGGGGTTAACACACGGGTAATCGTCAGATCACCTCACGCCCACCGTCGGGTTACCGGAGATATTGCAGTGTGTTGTATATGATAGACACGTTCCTTCAATTTGGTAGAACCCATTAATCCGCTGGGTTCAGGCAATGTCCGTAAAGTGCCTTGCCCAAGGACACAACCGACTAGCTAGCGACCAGTTTCGTACCTTCAACCTTTCGATTGAAAGGCGACGCACTTAACCGTTAGACCAACGGGCCGGACTATGTCACCTTACCGTGTTAAGCTAGTAGGTCTGGTCATCTGATAATTACTTATTTTGCATGATGCAGTCAAACATTGTTTTGGCTTATCTTGTTTGTGAAGTTTTGGTAGTATTGGCCCAATGCTTTTTTATGTTAATTGTATATAATTTGTAAGAGTATCAGGAAAAAACCTCCTACGGGGATTCAAATCCATCGTACCGTGTAATAAGCTATCAGATCGAGTACTTGGGGTCAAACCTATTACCTAATTTTATAAACGTGAATATGAATCATCATTTTAATAATTCCTTTGACAGAACTTCGGTTGGAATACTCGAAAGATTTGGGCCACACGTGGGCACCAGTGATAACAGATTGCAACTTTGATGCAAGATGTCAATCTTCCTACCCCGGGGCTGTTTTCAACTCAGATCAATTCTCCGTCAATAATAACGGGAATCATAGAGTTCTCATCCCATTGAGTGGTAAATATTTGGTTTCAAAATCTCCTAGAATCTTTTATTTTATTTCTTTCTAATAACAATTGTTGTATTCTTACCTGTCCTCATTCATTAATTAACTAACATTAGGTTTGAGTAGCATATAGTGATTTAATTTCCGTTAATGGGAAAATGCGGAAGTGTAATCACATGAGCAATCATCAAAAAACCTCATGTCCACAATGGAGTTCCTATAGCAGTGGTTCTTAAACTTTTTTAGTCGCTCAGTTACTCCCCCCTTGACGTTTGTCATTCATACTGACGCCTCACCTAACCTCAAAAATCATATAAAATAGACAAATAATTTATATACAATTATCTTGCTTAGAGTGAAGGATGCAATTGTTTTTGTGGAAACTAGTCATTTAATTCAGGGTTTTGTTTAAGACAGGGAGGTAGCGAGATTTGACTGCAGTTCAGAGCTGCTTTTCATAAATTTGTCACTGGTATACTCCCCTTTTAAAGATTTCACCTCCCCCTTTCCCCATGTCCTAGAGGATAGAATAGGTAAGGAAAGAATATTCATGTTTATCCCCGTTGATGGGAAAACCAAGGGGGTTAACACACAGGCAATCGTCAGCCTGTAAAGTGCCTTGCCCGAGGCCACAACAGACTAGCTAGCGGACTATTCTGCTGAATGCTCTTTCCACCCGGTTGCCCGCTGATGCTCTGACTGACTATGCTAATCATCCCAACATTGTTACAGAAACCACGTGGTCTCAATCCACGCGATTCCGATGGATTCAACCACTCACATCCACCCACCATCAATCATGGTCGATCGATAATATTTACATTGGAAGGTCATGTCCAGGAGGGTGTACTGGGCATGGGAGGTGTCATCAACATACTTGCATGTGAGCTTTACATTTTTAAATTTTATTATAAATTCTGACATTGTCAACACAATATTCAAATAAAATTTGTAGTATCTTTTTGAATAAATTTTTTACTTTGGACTATTTTGTATACCTTTATGACAAAATCACAAAATTAGGTATGGAAGCCCGTGTAGCCTATACTTTAATGTTAAGTTACTTAATTTAATAATGAATATGCTGTTACAACTGCCATTTTGCTGTGTCATTCCTGTTTTCTTAATAATAAAAAAGGTCTTACATCAGATAAATGAAAATTAAAGTGAAGGATAATGAAAATAAAACCCAACTGTGCATTTCTGGTATAGCTTGCATCAATTTCCGCTAACTATCCATCCTACCCCAGCTGCGATGCTGGTTGGAAAGGGGAGCGTTGCGAGACGCCCCACGTTGACCTTCCCACCCAGATCAAAGATATATTCGAGGCGTCCCACTGGAACCAACCTCACTCAATGTATGATGTCGTGCTTGGAGGAGTGATTGACGACATTTGTGGGAACCTGGGATTTGAAACTGCGCTTCATTTTAATGGGGTAGGGGGTGATTATTTGAAACCATATTGTTGAAAAATGTTGTTTTAATTTGAAACTAAGTGAAGCTCCTTCAAATTTCCAAGGCAACTTTGATTATTTTGTACAACTTCATTTTTGATCAATCCATTTTCCGGAGGCCATTGAATTGAGGTAATATCTGTTAAATGTCTCAGCATCATAACTCGGCAGACAACGGCCGAAGATAAAACTCAGCACCCATATGATACTTCTTTCTCTCACCCCATTTATTATCACCTGTCTTACTATAAAGAGGTTATTATATAGCAGGGGTCGGCAACCCCAGTTTTTTCATGGCACGCCACATGTTTTTACCAGAATGCAAAGTCCATACTTTTTAAGTATGTGCAAACTCAAACTGTCTATGATAAAACTTAAACTGTACATAATATATTTTTCCGTAACTGCTTACTAATATTCAAATAGTTAGGTGACTATGCAAATCGTACATGCCAATGGTTAGCATGTGAAGTTGCTTTCATTATGATATTATTCATAAAATGGATCACTGCATTTTAAAGGTTTGCCGACCTCTGTTGTATAAAAAATAAAGTGTTGTATTTATTCAGAACTGCTCCAGAAAGCTTGTTACAGTTGCTATGGACACTAGTGAGGCAGATTTCGTTCAGTTCACTTTTCTTCTCTCATGTGCGCGGGGGTCGGACCTGTATGAGACGGATCGGACGCATGGAGTGATGATAGATTATTCACGCAACGGTGGGATTACATGGAATGCATTGTCCGAACTTTATTATGATGGTGCAAATGCAAGGTGAGACCCTTAGATTGCAACTAGATCTGTCAGGGCTTTTTTTAATACGATAAGACGACCCATTTATGTTTATCCTTAAGAGTGTGTTAACACACAGAGGCAAACGTCATATTACCTTTCGCCCCTCGTCGGATTAATGGAACTATTACAGCTATCAACCAGTTTCGAACTTGCAATCCGTTGGCTGGAAGGCGACACATTAAACCACCAAGTTAAGCGGTCGGACTTATCAATAATTCAAAGAAGATTATTTTCGTTTGCCAAAAAGCTTGAAATTAAAAGCTAAAAAAAATCCAATATATTTGAATCAAATTAAAGATAAATAATAATCATCTTACATCCTTATGAAAAAAGTACTTCTGTATGTCACGAATATCTACAACATATTGCAATAGCCGGGCACAGAAAAACCTAACGAATCACCCTCTGTGTTGTCCCATGACAGGTGCAAACTGTTAAGATTAATCGATTTAAACTTGAATACATACAGTGTAAAGCACTAAAGGAGCTGCTAGTCGGTGAAATAACGAGTTAATAATTTTATTTAAATATATATATATTTTTTATTTATTAGATTTGGGGGTCATGTATGCTTACACTGCTTTCCTGCTTCCAATTTTTTGTATAAAATGTCCTGTTTCATGTTTTTGCAGTGAGAACAAAAAAAAAACCTCAGATTACATTCTGTCTACCATTAGGTTATCGAAGCTTTTGTATTGTGTTAGTGTTACATATGATTGATAAGTTCCTTTCTAAGTACACAACTAGCTTGATAGCTTATGAAGCTGTAACTGACTTTAAATTCTTTATCTAATTAAGAATAGTTATGCATTTTCTATTCTTGGGAATTTCCAGGGTAAACTAGTTAAATATGGGTTTACTTCAATTTCTAAAGGAACACATTTCAATTTTACGCTGTAAATTTCGACCAAATTCCTTGCCTATTAACACAACTAGCTTGACAGACATTCTAACTGACCAGATGTTGATTCAGGTTTGTCAACATATTGCTGCCGATGGAGGCGAGAGCTGTGGGGACCCAGTTTCGATTTGTGCAGCCGGAGTTCGGGGATGGTTTGGAGAAACAATGGGCTGTGGATAACCTCTTCATCGGAGGAAAACAGGAAGAGTAAGAATCACGTGCTTTAATCAGTTGCTAGAACTAATGTGGAAATGTGACATTAGTTAAATATAATGTAACATTAGTTTAATGTGACATTATATTAAAAATTATCAAAATTTGTAAAATACGATGTTATAGTAGAACATTCTTGATTTCAATGTAATAAATAACCATTGACCTATTTACTTATTTACTTGAGACATGATCGAATATATTTATATTAAATTGTTGTTAATGGAAAAATGTATGAGAAACCCTGGAAATTGTCAAATTTACTCTAGGATAAGATAGGATATTCATGTTTATCCCTGTGGATGGGAAACCAAGGGGGTTAACACACGGGCAATCGTCAGATCACGTAGGGTTACCGGAGCTATTGCAGTGTGTTGTGTATGATAGACACATTCCTTCAATTTGGTAGAACCCATTAATCCGCTGGGTTGAGGCAATGTCCGTAAAGTGCCTTGGCCAAGGACACAACCGACTAGTAGCAACCAGTTTCGCACTTGCAACCTTTCGATTGAAAGGCGACGCACTTAACTGCCAGACTAACCGGCCAGACTCTGTCTGGTTACCGGATCTATTGCTCTATATTTCCAGTCAACTTTGTTAAGCGGGCACAGTTGACAAAAAGTCCGTTGTTTTGGCCCAACAATCTTTTGACCAAAACTTGTCACACTAACCAACTAAGTAATGTGGCCAAATAAAGATTACAGGGAACAACTATGTTACCTAAATTGTGTTGTCCAGTATCGTCATTTTAACACTTATTAAGTTAGTATTTGGGGAAACACTATTTATTTTCGTTCATTACTCATTCTTTGGGCAAGTATTTATAAGTTCTTTTTTACACAGAAAAATGTTAAGTGACGCATTTACAATCGGCACGTACAACATTAGACCAGCGGGACTTTATCGTAAGTGATTTGTTGAACTTAAACTACGTCTGTTGCTTGTGCAACCAACATACACAGGCTGATCACTTTTTGGACAGTCGTGTGGCTTACATTAAGTAATCCGACCTATTGAAATCCACAGTATGCAACCGAAAAGATTTGGCCTGTTATAGCACCCGTTATCGTATTAAATCACTTTATGTTTTTGCATAAATTACTCTTATGGCAACTCTTAAAGCTCAAGTCTAAACATAAATAGTGAACAAGAATTAAATTTACTAACACATTTATTAACCAACCCTTAAATAGCTCATGAAAAGCTGGGCACCAAATTAAAAACTACACTAATCTGGAGCCTATCATCTGCCAGAAATATAATTGAACTTAATGTAACTTTTATGGAATATTTGTTGAAAATAAATACCCATTGTGAGGAACTATACTTATTGTGACTCAGCAGAATATCACTAAAAATATGCTGACACAAAGGCTCTGCCCCCAGAAACATCCTGTCCGCATTCAGAACTTGTAAAAGTTGAATGTCCACTCGTACTTGTAGAAGTGTATCTTACCATTCTACTACTTTAGGACTGTAACTATTCTTTATGACAACTTGAAATGACAACATTTGGGGGAAAAACCACATGACAACCTTCAGGGTATTACCTTAATTTCAAACAGTTAAGATCCACTGCTGTAATATAAATTCTGTCTAGTGCTTTTCCTAGCTACCCAAACATGCACCCAAACATGGTCTGTGTGGTGTTCAGATCTGGTACCATTTTAGTTTTAGTTCTTATACTTTACCTTTTACCAATGCATTTAAACTGAAGTAAGATACAAACCTTCTTAATATCTTCATTTTGAAACTTTCATCAAAGTTGACAGAGATGATAAGGACATGTGGCAATTCTACGACAACACGTTTCCGTCCAACTTCTGTGGTCGAAACAACGTTATTAAAGCTGGAGAGTTTTCCGGACTTCCAGTGTCTGTTGGAACCAAGGACTTTGTAGCTGAGACTGGTTATATCTTGCAGTATACCGTGAGTTATACATTGCAATATTGCTTTGTTTGTAGCTTAACCACTTTATTTGATCAGAGTTATAAATTATAAATCAACTTTTTAACTGAAATAAAATGTATCTGTTTGAGGTAGTTTGGAAATGTTATTTCAATGTCTTTATGTTCATTTATAAAGTGTTGTAAACAAATTACTTTGACACTTATGTTGATGAATGCTGTTGAAAAACAAAAGCTGTTATAATGTTTTGTTAATCACAATAATGCTTGTCCACAGTCGAGTAAGCATGCTGTGAGTTTCACACAATAGATATGTTAGTTTAATTTTGTTCCATTAAATCTAGTCGATTACGGAAACATGTGGTAAGCTGCTCAATACCAATAAAAGTTATAACCGGGAACAAACATGGAGGAACAAATATAGTCACAACTGGGATCAAACATGGAGAAACACAAAAAGTCACATATGTCAAAATAGTGATTATACAATCCACTACAACCGCATTTATTACATCACAGATTGTTGTATTATGTGAGCGAACAAAGAAACCCCACCAACCAGTTCACGTCCAATATTCGACGGACTTCGGTGATAGTTGGCACTACGTCACCCCCCAGTGCACCCCTGATGATAAAGATTGCTTTGGGAAGGGGATTTCCCAACCCACTGTTCATTTTGCAAGTCCGAACTGGAGAAGAAAGACAATTTGGTTGGACAGCAAGTTACTAGCAAGGTAAAAAGATAAAATATTTATGTTTATTACCGAGAATGGTAAAATACAAGCGTTATCATAGGTGTGTCACATTACTTTGATTAACTGAGCATAGCAGTGTGTTGTGTATAATTGAGACATTTCTTTAAATTTAATAGAACCCAATAATCTGCTGGTTGTAGGATTACAGCAAAGTACCTTGCCCAAGGACCTAACCGACTAGCTCGTGTCCAGTTTCGAACCAGCCTTTATTTCGCTGAAGACGACAACTAAGCAATCAAGCTATTTGGCTGGACAAATGTCGTTTCTAAATGTGGGCTAAGACAAAAAAAACTAAACAACATATGGTCTTCCGGCGTCTTATGTCACCACGTTTCACTATTCATCTTTCCAACTACGTTTCACTGATGATCCTTTCCGTATTTTTGAACGAATATTATTTGCAGATATTTTATAATATCATGTTAGAGTTGTATAGTTTTATCCCAAATTCATAATATCATGTTATCGTGTGTTGATGTTTGTGTTTCGCAGACCAATTCGTTTCCGTCTGTACCAGTACGCATCTGATGTAGTGTGGGCACTTGATCGACTGTACATCGGACTGGCATGTCCGGAGGCTTGCTCTGGACACGGGGATTGCGTGAAGGATGCAGGAAGGGAGCCGTATTGCATCTGTGACGCAGGGTTCACTGGACCCAACTGCTATCTTCAGCAGCAACATCAGGTTGGAATGTTCATAAAAATTTGGATTTTTGCCTGTTATATAGAATTAACTAAGAATAAAACAATCCCTTGGTTTGAATAGCTTGGTGGTTTGTTAATTGTATGTTTGGGTGCTGACTTGATGGTTGTGTCCTTGGACAAAGCACATGATGGACATCGCATAAAACCTGGGAAATAAGATATTAATTGGAAGAAGTTCTTGATCATACAAAACACACAATAGCTCTGATAACCCAATGGTTGGCGCGAGGTAATCTGCTGATAACCTGTGGGTTAACAACCCTTGCGTTTCCCATTCAACTATTTTGATGGTTATTGTACTGTAGGTGGGAATAACAAGTAAGAAAAAATTGTGTCAGACTACAGTGTGATCCAATTTTGGTTTCATGCTTTTTTGACCCAAATTTTTGGTTTTAGTTTGATAAATGCATGTGTTAAAACACCTCTCACATGTTTCGTAGCCAAATCCTGGAAACCCCTGTATTGTCTCTCTTTTAGACCTATCTGAAAGATACGTTTGCTTTGGCAAGTGTGACATCACGCCAGTGGGGAATATTGGACAACGCTGAGTCTTCCGGAAACTGTGGACATCTAATAGAGTCCGGTGCTCTTACATTTGATGGGGTTGGGCCGAAGCAGGCAGAGACCATAGATCTTGACCTACGAGATGCCAGGTGAGCAATAGTCACTGACATAGTTGGTCTAGGATAGAATATTCATTTTTATCCCCGTGAATGGGAAAACCAAGGGGGTTAAAACACGGGTAATCGTCAGATCATCTCGCGTCCACCGCCGGGTTACCGGAGCTGTTGTGTATAATTGAGACATTCCTTTAATTTGGTAGAACCCATTAATCCGCTGGGTTCAGGCAATGTCTGTTAATTGCCTTACCAAGAACACAACCAACTAGCTAGCGACGAGTTTCGAACCTGCGACTTTTCAGTTGAAAGGCGTCTTACTAAACCACCAGACTAACCGGTTGAACATAGTTGGTCTGATTGAATGGATTTATTTTTTGTATCCTGGCTGGTGATGAAGTGACAGTATAGGATTTTTTCATGTTTAGCATATGATGACCCATTACTCCTATGGGTCCAGACGGTGTAAAAGGTCACAACCAACTAAATCCAGGGTTACTTAGTCCTGGCAATTAGTTAAGGTGGTTAGCATCAAAACTAGAAAATTATCGATGGTGTACTTGGGCAAGTCACTTAACAGAAGTTAAGTCATGTACATTTCAATACAATAACTCCTAAAAACAATTGCTTTTGTTAATTTATTAGGAATAAAAATTAACATCCTATCTTGTTTGTTTCCGCCAAGATTCGTGCAGTATCATGCCATCATTGGGTCAAATGGGATGGAAACGTGCTTGCCTGTGCAGCACCGTCATGATGGGGTGATTCTACAATATTCCACCAATGGAGGTTGGAACTTATGTTATCCTTATCCAGGGTTTTACCAAATAGACATCATATCTTATTCATACACAACACATGCAATAGTTCTGGTAACATGATAGTAGGCGCAAGGTAATCTTATGATTGCTCATATGGGAACTACTTTGTATTATCCGATTTACAGAGATAAACATGAATATTTCATCCTATCTCAATCTAATTATTTTAAGATCTCCATCAGCTCCAAAGTATTTCAATGAACCCATCATCTACATGTTATAATAAATCTTACGATAGCTGTGGATAAATCCTTGGTTCTTATTCAACCCACAGGGAAAATAAATGAATAAACTTTTCACACCTTGTAATAACTCCAGCAACTCGACTGTGAGCACAAGTTGTCTTGTGATACCCAATGATATAGCCTGGTTTTCTTACTCAAAAAGATATAATTGGATCAGCCATCCATACACTGTTAACACACGGAAACTTTATTACTGATTGAAGGTGAATGAAAATAGCAATTAATAAGCTACCCCCTTCCAGCACTCCCTCACCCCAGTAAATAGCTGTCGATAATCAACAACATTTCCCACTAATACACTCACAGGTATTTCATGGCAAACTCTCAATGAGTTGGACTATCTTTCCTACAACTCCTCCACTTATGATTATATCGAGCTCCCTTTGAATGCACGGACAAACTCAACCAGAGTAATATGGTGGCAGCCGTATATCATTGACCCAAACACAGGTATGAATCCTTTTTTCAAACCATTATTTTTTTGACTCCAGATAGCAAGCAATTTAATGAAAACACTGTCATAGTTCCAGAAACTTGACTGTGTACATCTGGTGCAATTATTACCTTTATATGATGTAACATCCTGTATGATGTAACATCCTGTATGATGTAACATCCTGTATGATGTAACATCCTGTATGCTGATTATGGTGAGGCAAGCTGATAATTGATCCACACCCACAGGTTTAGTCACCATGGGCGCAGAAAGATCTGGTTGGGCAATCGACAATGTCTACATTGGTGGAAATGAAGTAAATTCCCATGCATTGGGCTTTATATTTGGTGCAGAGCCCCTCCCTCATGATAATATAGGTAATACCATGCTTGTATTAAACAACCATTTTAAGCTAGTTATTGGTAGAAATAGATTAGGTTGTGTGAAAGACGTTATATCGACGCTCCATTCCTCCGATACTCGATGAATCCTTTTAAAAATAGGATTATATTTTATTTTTATTTATTCCCCCTTTGAATGGGAAAATTTAATGAACTTATTAGTAACCATCAAAATACCTCATGCCCACCGTCGGGTTATTAAAACTGTTGCATGTTTTTTTTATTATGATTTTAGTAGAACCTATCAACTCAATGGATTCAGACAATGTTCGCGAGAATAAACACTAATCACTAATCGACCAAGCAAAAGAAAACTAAGCAATAAATGAATATGCACATACTGGTATGGTTCCAGCAAGCCCTAAAGATAGGATAGGATATTGATGTTTTATCTTGGTGGTTGAGAAAATACACGGGTGTTATCACACGACAATTGTAAGATTACCTCTTGGCCACCGTCAGATTACTGAAGCTATTGTAGTGTGTTGTATATTTAGTAATCATAAATTTACTAGGTTTAATGGGGGTACTTACATTAGGATAGGATAGGATATCCATTTTACCTAGAGCAAGGACACAACCGACTAGTCAGTAGCTGGTTTCGAACCAACAACCTTTCGTCTTACACTGGATAGGATAGGATATTCATGTTTATCCCCGTGAATGGGAAAACCAAGGGGGTTAACACACGGGCAATCGTCAGATCACCTCGCGCCCATCGTCGGGTTATCGGAGCTATTGCAGTGTGTTGTATATGGTAGACACGTTCCTTTAATTTAGTAGAACCCATTAATCCGCTGGGTTCAGGCAATGTCCGTAAAGTGCCTTGCCCAAGGACACAACCGACTAGCTAGCGACCAGTTTCGCACCTGCAACCTTTCGATTGAAAGGCGACACACTTAACCGCCAGATCATCGGGCTGTTACTAATTTGGCAAAGTGGTGGGATATAGAATAATACAAATTTCACCAGGCGTGTTACCTGATGAAATTTTCGACTTCTACCCACATGGGGAGCTTGGGGGAACGTGTGGATCAAACTCCAACTCAATGACTTGGAACCCCAGCAACCACAGCACATATGAACACAGTATCACCACCCGACAACTTCTCACTGCACCTGAGTTTATGATGCAATTTATGGTAAAAACATATTTTTTTATGATTTCTATAACACGCGTAGAATGTGCAAGTTTAAGTACATTCTTGGGTTTGTTGATTTAAGAAACATAAATTGTGAATACTTTACGTTTTCCCGTTCATGGAGATATAACATGATTATCCTACCTCTATGCTATATTCTTCCTTTCCAACCCGAGGATATACATGGGATTTCCAACTGGGAGTGTTTGGCTTTTAGTGTCATATTAATAAACAAATGTTGCATTCTATTCAGGTAAATGTTGGCTGTGGTGAAACCATCAATGAATGCTCCAAAGATTTCGAAGTTCGGTTGGAATATAAGACGAATCCTTTGTAAGCCTTCGCTCTATTTTGAAATAACGTTTACAAACCTGAAGGCTTCAGAGCTGTCAATAAAATTCACACCGGTGGCTGACCTCATAATACTAGGGCAGACCTTAAGGATAACTGTTTTCTGCAATGTGAAAGGGTGGACAGTCTAAATACTTTTTTGGGTATTTACACAAAACAATCGACTATCCGAACATATGTGATGTCACTTCCCCCCTTGATTTGTCTTTGGTTAAGACACTTTGCTGAACCAGGCGGATTAATGGGTTCTACCAAATTAAATAAACGTGTCTATCATATACAACACACTGCAATAGCTCCGGTAACCCGACAGCGGGCGCGAAGTGATCTGACGATTGCCTGTGTGGCTTATTCACGGGGATAAACATGAACATCCTATCCTATTCTAAGGTCCTATTTGTGGACTTAATCGACGAGCTTTCAACCAGCTTTAAGCCTTTTATCAACCTACCAGTTTCAAAGTTTATCAACGTCATCACAACAACAAACTTATAAAAAAACAAATTTATTTTTTTATGTGACAAAGGCCAGGACTGTAGGACTGTTTGTATCCACAATTTTGGTGCAACTTGCTATTTAAACACTCGTGCATGTAATACAAGACGATTTGAACGATATTGGTGTCAGGTGAATCGCCGGTGTTATAAGTGTCTGTACTTGAAATGAACCAGGAATTCGTCACTAACCGGCTTTAGGATGGGGATTGGGCTGTCACTGCTTGATTAAAATTTGTTTTGTCCTTACAAAGTTGTAAAGGGTAGGCGATCACTAATTTTTACTGGCAGTATCACGAAAAATGTTTTTAAAAGTATGTCGGAAATACTTCATGGTTGTTTCGTGAAATATTCATTTGATACAAATTACCAAAATGTCAGTTAACAGAGCTAAAAAGCTTTAATCCTATACCACAGCCCTTCCTTGCTAAATAGTTGGCTACATGGGAATAAAATGAAAAGAAAATGGAGTAAAATCGAGTGTCCCATTCGTGAAACAGGGGATCATAATTCTTGTTCATGAATCACAAAATTTGCATTGTTAGTCATAATGCACATTTCTATTGTTGCGTAATAATCCCTACATTTTATGTGTCTCGATAAATTTAAAACTTTCTATTTATACACAATTAAACAAATTATTTAAGCAATTAGGACCATAAGATCAATTGCGGTGCATTATAATTTCACTATATTAAACCGAGCGGAAAATGCAAACTTAAACACTATTTGGTTTACTTTTGTCCGTCTTTATAAAGTATATTAAATATTTAAAACACTTTAAATAAAAAAATGTGGTTTCTCTGTAAATTAAACAATTATATTAAATTAAAAACCCACTAAATATAACTAATATCTATAAAAACCTCGTAAACAAGGTAGAAAGAGCAAAATTAAAACTTTATTAACTGTCTTCTTGCTCCTTAGTTACCATGAAATTATTGACGCATAATACGCATTTACAGTGTTAAGTCACAATGACATTTGTTTCCATTTTGCACGCCATTTTAAAGACAAAGGAAATTGGGGATTATTATCAAATAAAGGTTATTGTTGGTAATAATTAATTGTATGGTGACTTATCATGATTACCACAAGTTATGTTGATTTCTCGTTTCACTTTTGTATTCATGTAAACAAGGGATTTGCAACCTTTATGCAGCCCAGAACCATTTTCTTTAATAAAATATAACGTGGCCCAGTTTTGAAAGTTGTGCTTGGATAGATTATACTTACTAATAACCTAAGGTCCGTCTCAACTACCCTATCTAAATACATGTATGATATACTTAAGTGTGTATGGTGTAGAACCGCCATGTTAATTTGACTAAAAAGTCATAAATGATGCATTAAAATAACTTCAATATGAAACTGCCGACTACTCTTCTCTAATAGTTGAGCGTATGTGGTTCACAATTTTCCTATTTTTTATGCAGGACAAGCAACTGGAAATTAGTAAAGGAAGAGTGTTACCCAACCACTGTTTCCCAACCAGACTGCACATTGTTCAACTACCACCGACCTTCAACATATGAACCGATGAGCGATAATGTTTGGCGGCGAGTCACCATTCTACTGGACTTTTTGGAAGCGGAGTATGTTAAGTTTTTTTTAAAAGTGGTTTTTAACAAAACAACAATGTGTCATAAGTAAGCTAATGATTTAAGGGAACATTTAATAGAATATCCCATCCTTCACTCTAAAAATGGATCATAATGATTCCTAAATAGCACATCCTATCTTTTTAGTTTAGTTTATTTTTGGTTTCTACGATGAAAACACGAAGCAGGACCTTTGATAAAAGAGAGACATATGTAAAAAACAAAACAAAAACTTACGTGTACTTTCGATGTTTGAAAACACAGTTATTATAACAAGGAACGTAAACTGCGAAAATAAATTAAAGAACAGTAAAGAAAATTTATACAATAACACTATGTTGTTTATTCTCTTACCTGTTTTAAATCTTGTTAAGATAAAGCAACAGCAGGTGGTAAGTTTAGAGCAGAAAAAAATGAGCAAAACTCGTAGAAATTTGCATTTCAAGAACTTTTTTTTAAATTTTAAAATGCTCATTAAGTTTGGCGGCCACACGTCAGACAATATCTAAAATAAATTTGGTAATCGATATTGTAAAACGAGTGTTGTTTTGCCGTTTTCCCAATTTATATGTAAGGTTTTTTATTGTTTTTTACGTGCAAACGAAAAATAAACTAAAAAAACTAATAAGTTTGACCTATTTTTTTTATTGATTTTATCGGTTTCTTTTAGCTAATATTTCTCTATATTTAAATTTTTGACCAATCTTGACCAAATTGGATTTCAGAACCACCCTGTTCCGTTGGATTCAATACAGCGCATCCGCCGCACACAAACCATGGGCGTTGGGTGATGTTTATATTGGGGAGAAATGTCCGGATCTCTGTAGTGGACATGGCGCATGCGTGCTTGGACCGAGATGTATCTGTGACGTGGGCTACACAGGTGGGTGGTTGAGCTATCACAAGCTTTGTACACGATTTTCTTCTATGAAACAACATTGTAAACGCAAAGCTTGTTGCAACATTTGTTCGGCCGATTAGTCTAGTGAATAAGTGCGTCGCCTTTCAATCGAAAGGTTAAATATTCGAAACTGGTCGCTAGCTAGTCAGTTGTGTCCTTAAGCAAGGCACTTTACGGACATTGCCTGAACCCACCGGATTATTGGGTTCTACCTAATTAAAAGAACGTGTCTATCATATACAAGGTTTGAAACCAAAGTATTCAAATCTGCTCCGATGCAGACAAGATGTGTCTTCCATGATACCCGTGACTGACTTCTCCACAGCAAATCTTCTTGGTTTACTTCCATTATGTCAGTTTTACTTCATCATTAATTTTAACGCCAGAAATAAATGCATTTCCTTACCGAACCGTTTAAGATAAACAAGTCGATTATTACGTTAGGTATTAATACGGGTTCATTCTAAGAAAGAAAATAAAAATATTTTAAAACAGGCATCAATTGCGGGGAAATGACCAGGCCACAATACGTCAAAGATTTCAAGGATTCATTCGACGCTCCGGTTGAAATGGCCGCTAATCAAACAAAATGGGCTCTTGTATCTGGTGGGGCGATAAGTTATTGGAGGTGCGGTGCATTGCTACCCCATGGCTCGGGAAAAGCTGCGAACTTCTACCAGTGTGGGACAAGAGTTTTGCAAACTACTGAAATGAACTTAATACGAAAAAGGTAAAATTTTGGCATTTTTATTTTGTTTGAAACGTTTTCTTTATTTAACGACTTGCTTTAACAGTGTTTGTTTTACCGTCTTTTCCTGTACCTGTGTAGGTAAAGTTATTAAGGTATATTTGCAGTTACTATATATAAATCGGATATAGGATATTCATGTTTTAACCCCTCGAATGGGAAAACCAAGGGGGTTAACACACAGGCAATCGTCAGATCACCTCGCGCTCACCGTCGAGGTTCGGATTTTTAGTGTGTTGTGTAGGGTTGAGACTGGGTGCATGCGTTGTCCTCCTAACGTCTTACACAAGAACACAACCGACTAGCTACCGATTTATACTTTGATTCTAATGCATCTTGTCTGAAATGCGATTGCACGTACATAGATGATTTCAAATTCATTTTTGCGACGTGGAATAATGGTTAACTGGTGCGTTATATTACCGGAGGATCCCTAACTCGATCCTCAGCCTTAGCACCAGCATTAAATGAAATTTAACTCAGTAGTTAAGATAATGCAGAACTGTTGCCCTAGGCTACCTTAGCGATTGCAGTATGTTAATACATCAGTATTTCACTTACTGAGAGCTATTAGGCAAACACTGATCAGTGACTTACTCTAGTACATCAACAACAAGGCAGCGGGTGGTTTCAATCCCACAACTTTTCCACTGACGCTTCGACATGATACAATGTTCACCTGCCTGTATAATCATCTGAATCGAAAACTGGTTTTGTTTCCCAATCATCACATCAGCTTTCTACCTTCAGTTATGTGCAATACGTGCTGCAAATGGGTTCCCACCGGTGCCATGCGAACCACACAACATCAAGACCTCACGTCGGGAACGTATTGTTGCAATTTTCCGTGAACAATGGGATCACTTGGAAGCTGCTGCGAGAACACGTTCCCTTCCATTATATGAGGGGAAGAAGAGTGTTTGCAAGGCTGCCAGCTGAGGTAACTCGGCATGGGGATGATACACTAAAACCATAGCACTATTTTTTAACAAACTAAGTTTCGGTCACATAATGGGCTAGGGACTAAGACGAATTGTGATTTCCATGAATAAAGCGTGGCTTTCGACCGACGATGACATATGATCGTCCACACAATATAGTTCCACAAACCGAACTATGTTGTGAGGAGTGTACGGTACTCTTGGAGTGTTCCTATATAAAGTAAACATCTAGCTTTTTACTGTAGCAGCTTTAGAAACTTAACTGTGGTAACGTGTTCAATACACGTGGTCAATGTTTAGCATCCCATCCACGAGAAAAATAAATCACACACCCACATATTGTAACAGAATATTTTCTCTTGGTATTGTTGAAAATCTTAGTATGTTCATCGCCTCTCAGCCGAAAGGTCAAAAAAACATCAACAGTGCTTTCACTCCCTGATATTGTGGTATATTTTAAAGTTAAGTAGATAATATATGTTAGACTTGTGGTATGTGTTAACAGAGTCGTACAGCTCACACCACGTTACGATGGTGGCAACCTACACATGGAGGAGAAGGAAGGAACCAGTGGGCGGTGGATAATGTGGAAATTATCATGTAAGTTAGGGTGGATCCATTTTGCCACTAAAGTTGTTTAAAAGTTGTTTTTTTTAGGATTGTTAGATAATCAAGCCTAGCTTTGCATAAAGGATATATATTGAGGTTTCGTACAAACCAATATATTAACTGGGTTGGTTCAACGTCCGTTACGGCCACCGCTGGCCAATAGATGGTTTCGATAACGCAATCTTCCGGCATTTGCGCTGATATGCTATCATTGACCACATACGCTACTTTGAATGCGAAGATACATCCATGTTTATTCTAACTTTGTGTAAAGGGGAACATTAATCTTCCACTTTAACTTGCGGTACGTTATCACATCATCTTTACCTGTGTGTCTTGGCCAGGAAAGGAGCCCTAAGAAAGAGCCAAAAAGAGGAAATTATTGTCAGCCTGGAATGTAATGTATTAGCTAACAATGAATGGGCCATCTCGGTTAAACGATGGATAACTTAGCTTAGTAAATTTGGCCGAGATAAAAACAAGAACCGAAACCGCAAATCACTAAATATATATCCGACTGATTAACTAAGTGGGTTAGTCCGTCGCATTTTAACCGAAAGATTACGGTTTGAAACTGGTCGCCAGCTGATCGGTTGTGTCCTTGGGCAAGGCACTTAACGGACAATGCCTGAACCCAGCAGATTAATGGGTTCTACCAAATTAAAGGATCATACACAACACACTGCAATAGCTCCGGTAACCCGACGGTGAGCGTAAAGGAATCTCTCGTTTGCCCATGCGATAACGCCGCTTGTGTTTTCCCATTAACGGGGATAAACATGAATATCCTATCATATCATCCTAAATAAGCTTAAAATTACACTGTGTTATCATATTCTTTGCAGGAACCAAGTTGATCGTCATCTTCATAATTTGCATCTGACCTCATTGACACAGAAGTCACCACAAGACCTTTTGAATAGTGCTGATACTTTATTACGTCATAATTAATATGGTTCGAAAGTTCAGTTAAAGTAGGACTATGAGTATATATCGCGTTATGATTGAATGTAATAAAGTTGCGTTTGTGCCATGGAAATTATATTAGTTCGTCTGCTTAAGTCTGGTACTATTCTGTTGTTTATTTAATTGCATTTATCGAGCTTGAAAACCCGGCAGTAGACATGTGGTATTATGACGAGTTCCGAGTTTTACGCATTTTTCAGACAAAATAATAATAGGTAAGTGAGTCGCCTTTTAGCCGACCGTTGTTGGATCGAAACTGGTTGCTAGTCGGTTGTGTCTTTGGCCGAGTCACTTTGCGGACATGACCTCAACCCAACGGCTTAACGGGTTTTATTAAATTGTGCCTTGCTCAAGATCACAACTGGTGACGCACCAGACTACTCTGTGGAATAGCTAAGTACTGCTAAGGAGTTTTGGTGTTAAATGCAATAGTTTGGGTATTCAATGCACTTGGTAACGTAGTCTCCGCTGTAGTTTTCACAGCCCATTGTTGCTTTAAACAAAACTAAGTAATGCCGTAGTCCACACATATCTCGATAAAACTGTCAAGAAAAAGTAACCGAAATATTGCTCGTGTTATCACGTGTTATGTTTAACCACCCGAGTGACATAGTGTAATAAGTATATTTGTAATAAGTACGAATTTACGTTGGTGTTTGATTTAAGTTAAAATATCATCAAGGGTGTTGACACCGTGGGCGTTTAAAAAATATTTTCCCCTTTCTCTTCAAATGCAAACTGACTTTACAAAAAAGGTTAGGAAGTCTTAAAAAATCCTGCAATAGGATGTCTTAGATTTTTTCACAATTTAAAATTGAAGTTTGGATCTGCAACCTAAACTCAAAACCCTCCGAAGTTTTTACCTAAAAATTTCGAGCCTGGTAAACCCAACAAACAGCTGGCAGATGCACAATCAACACCTTATTCCGCGAACCGTCTCGAAGCCTTGCACATGCTGCTTCCAACCGAACAAACATTGGAGAATCACCACCATTGATACTCAGCAAAACACCCATTTAAATACAATAACAGAAGGCCACGAGTCATTTCCGGCCGCGCATAGAGGCCTTTTAATTGGTTATCCGCCGTATTGGAAACGATGACATTCCAGTTTGGTTCAAACTATTAGGGCGTACTAGATGAGGCCACTCTGTAGTATACTGCTGTCTTAGTTATAATGGTTTCTGTCGTGCGGTTCGGCTATTACAGTCCTTTGGCCGAAGGGTGAACAATCTGAGATTACATTTTGGCGTCCATGATGATGATCAAAACTCTTTGTACACATTACATTTCACTGGTTGATGTTCCAGTTTCGGCTCACTTTTCAACTGTGAATTAAAACGTTTAAATGAAAACCGTTACACATTGTTTTGAGTAGATATCTGACAAAATATGTCAATTTTCTTGACCTTTTTGTCGCGACTAATTTTTTTACCAAGTTTCGACAGCCAATGACGGTTAGCGCTGGTCAGCTTTTATCTTTGCTCTACTTAGAAGTGCATACACCATATTTAGCCCTTTACTATATTCTGTCCATATTCTAATCTTTCGTAAAAGAAAGTATTATTCTTTCACAAATTTAACATGCCGTACAAGGAAAACTGAAGAGGGAAGTTAGAAGTAAGGAATGGGAAAAACTGCGCTTTAAATTAAGATTATGACATTAGGGTTAATGTTAGACCCAGAGTTGTAATCACTATTTATGGGTCATATTGTTTTTGTCCGTTTTTTTGTTTTTTTTGTTTTTTTTTTCATCAAAGGTTTTCCTGGCATGGCATGTCGCCCCGACATCTACCAGAAGTAATAATGGAATCGTAATGAAACTTAGCCATTCGTTAGACAACATGGTCTAGATATGCAGAAACCTAAATTTTGGGTAATAAATCAAGGGGAATTCCCCTGGGAGGTTAAAAACCAAAACAGTATTTTTTATTAAAAATTTAGCTTTTTGTGGCATTGCGCTTGAACGGCAGCTCCAATTTGAATCATATTTGGTGAAAAGTAAGTGTATTAGTCACTGAATTAACAGTTAGAAGAAATAAAAAAATTATTTAGGGAAATACCCTACAAATTCGATTTTGTACTGAAATCATGATTGTGACAGGCATGCCAATGTCGCCCCGACATCTACCAGAAGGAGTAATGGAATCGCAATGAAAATGTAACATGTTTTAGACAACATGGTCTAGATATGCAAAAAAACAAAATTGTGTGTGACAAATAGGGGGGAATTTCCCTGGGACATTAAAAATCAAAACGTTTTTTTTTAAGTAAAAGGTTTTTTTCTAATAAATTAGCTTTTTGGGGCATAGCGCTGGAACGGCAAAAAAAAAACAAAAAAAACAAAACAAAAAAAAACGGACAAAAACAATATGTGTCCCAATTTTTCAAATGGGACCCATAACTAGAGAGTGCTGTCAACAACGTGTTTAACCAACACTTCTTTTCACTCGTGGCACCACGATAATGTTATTTTTCCTTCAATTTTCCTTAGGCTCAGCACGTTCTCTAGCATTGCGGGAAGCGATATCATGGATTGAGCGGATGGTGTTATTGGTGCTAAACTCTTAAGGAAAAAATAGCGAATGTAAATTTCCACCCTAGATGAATGTTTTATATTTGATGCAAGCTTTGTGCTATATGCGTTGCTTCCACCTAAAATAACGAACATACGTGCCTAAACGCGCTATAAAATTATCACGTAGCAGGAACAAATTAGCCCTCTAAGCATGAGCAGAAGATATTCAAGAGATGGGAAAACGCAAGGGTCGTTATCACACGGGTAATCGATATATTACATTGCGACCACTATTAGTTTATCGCAGCTATTGCAGTGTGTTGTATATGATTGCGACGTTCCTTCAATTCTGGTATAAACTGTTAATCCACTGGGTTCAGGCAATGCCCGCTAAGTTCCTTCCCCAAGATTGCAACAAATTATTTTAAAAACAAGTTTCGAATCTACAACCCTTTAACAGAAAGCTGACAAACTAATCAACTAAATAATGTGAAGTGGAAAATTATTTTCAAGATTTTGAATTAAGATTTTAGAACCAACAAAACATCCGCTCACTCCATGATATTGCTTCCCGCAATGCTAGAGAACGTGCTGAGCCTAAGGAAAGTCGGAGGAAGTAATAACATTATCGTGAGAGTGAAAAAGCAAAAGGGAAATATTTCGCACGTCGCTATACATTCGGATTGTGCCAGCCATGACATATCGGCCCGACATCTACTAGAAGGAATAATGAAATCTTAATAAAACTTTTGTCATTTGTTAGACAACATGGTCTAGATATGCAGAAACCAAAATTTTGGGTGATAAATCTAGGGGAATTTTGCAACGTTAAAACGAAAACGGTATTTTTTCTTAAAATTATGCATTTTGGGGCATACCGCTTGAACGGGTGCTTTAATTTTAATCAGATTTGGTGAAATGTATGTACATTCGGCTATCAAACAATTACCTAGGAAAATACCCTAAAATAGGATTTTATTTTTAAATTATAATTGTGACAGGCATGCCGTGCCACACTGACATCTACTAAAAGGAGTAATGGAATCGCAATGAAAATTTGTCATTTGTTAGACAACATGGTCTAGATATGCGGAAACCTAAATTTTGGGTGATAAATCCTGGGGAATTCCCCTGGGACGTTAAAATCCAAAACGGTATTTTTTCTAAAAATTTAGCTTTTATGGGCATAGCGCTTGAACGACTGCTTTTTATATTTGTTGAAATCTTTATTTAAAAATTAGCCACTTCTTTGCCAATTAAAAAGAATACGATTTAACCGTTTAGGCTCGGGTAACCCGAAAGTGGGCGTCGATGGTATACCAAAGGTTTGGGATTATAATCTGACGATTGTTCGTGTGATAACGCCTCTTTCGTTTTCGTATTCACAGGGAAAACTTGAACATCCTGTTTAATTTTGTTTTATTTCCTTCAGGTCGACATGATGCACGAAATCTTGTTTTAATATATTACAATCAAATAAAAGAAATCCATGTAAATCGTATGTTTATAAAGTGTAGGCATAGGAACCAGGGCATATTGTGTTGTAAAATAAAATAATTAGTTGTGGGCATAACGAAATCAGGTAACCGTACAGTTTAGTTGATTTTTATTGCTTCGTATGTAGCGACATTCGCGGCTTGTGTATTATTTGTTGCTTATTATATTAAGTTATGTTAAATTTTTTTAGTAAGCCATAATTGCATGCTGCACATCTGTGTGCGCCAGTTCTAAAAACCTTTGTGTCTCATTTCCTGTGTGTGACAACGGGATATAATCCCCATGCCATATGTTTTGCAAGCTGATGTTTGGTGTATAAAGTTTTTGCTTTTAGTATTATCGAAAACTCGTTTTAGAATAAGGACCAAAAATAAATCGCCTGCTCGGGCGCGGCTCCGAGCATGTTCAGGCAACCAGTTGAAGTGTATGTGTTTTACTGAATTAGTTTATAAGATGCAATTCAGAAACCTTCCGAGACGGAGTCAATTCGCAGTTTAATTAGTTGGAGAATTCAGGTCAGGTTCAGTGCCAAGCTATAAGCACTCGCAACAACCACAAAAGAACCTGATTCTCCACACGTATTACGCTGTGGTAGGGGTCGGCAACCTTTTGAACCTAAAGAGCCATTTTAAAGGGGAACTGAAGTCAATTTTAAGAATATCTTAATAAATGGAAAAAAATACGCTGATTTCAAAAATCATATCAGTTTCTTGCAATATTTTTTTGTTAAAGAGTTATGAGCAAATATACATTTCATTTTATGTTAGGGGATTTCCCGTATTACGTCATTGACGTTGTTGAGATTTCGTGCCTATATGCGTTGTATACAATCATGTGCCAGTTTAGAGGTGAATTAGTAACAGAAGCGCCTGCAGGAGCGTGGTATTTTCGTTTTTTTATGGAGACCTAGCATAACACTTGTCACATAGCCTAACTGAACCAATGTACATGGTGACTGCTTACTTTAAGCGCGGTCATTAAGGCCTGCACGATCCTGGACCTAAGCTGAATGCTGAGGTATACAGGTCTCGTATTTAAATGACTTTAGAATAATAAGTCTTAGCAATTTATATCATAAATCATAAAAGTGAAGACAGAACAAGAAAACTAGAACAGAATGCAATAAACTGTAACTGCCAGCAATTTATAGAAATAAACCAGCCATCAAGCAAAGGCTAGACTATGCGGTGGGAAAAGCCTATTTCTTTCATGGTTTACCTTGGCTGTTTGTATAATGTTCTGCTGTTGTGTATGTGGTGCATTTAATGTCTGCTGTTATTGAAACTGAGCATTAGCCTACTGGTTGAGAATACCACTTATTGCATAAACCAGTTAATCCACAGTAGCCGATGTGTAGTCTGACAGTAAGTACACAGCAAGCACTCAGATACGTAAGTGAAAAATATATATAATAGATCTCTACTTAACTACCCAAATAAGTTAATAAGAATATACCACTTTTCCAATTTAGTTCTTTTTATTAGATATTGTAAAATGCCTAAAGTTAAGCCACTGAGAAGGAAGGAAGAGTGATTGGAGCATATTGTTTTGCTCCGGGGATGTACAAATTCCTATTACAGCACTCGAAATTCCAATCCACCTGTGCTCTTCCATCGATTTCCTCACAACGACAAAAAACGGATGAAGCAATGGATACAACAATGCAAGCGTTCTAAACTACCTGTAAAAAGAACCGCAGTGTGTAGTGCACACATTTGTGACAAGGATTATCATAGTAAAATTGTATTTGACTCCAATGGAGTGGCCAAGATGATGAAAACAAACCGCTTGGTGAAAAATACAGTTCCAACAATTTTTAATTTTTCTGATTATGATTTTAAACATAGTGATCAACCCAGTCACATCAAGTGCAACTTCAAGAACTTCTTTATCCAAGTAGATAATTGAAAAATAAGGGCTTTTAGTAGTGCAAGTCCAGTGTGGTGTTATTTTGTGTACAAATGCATGTACATTCATGCAGCATAAACATTCTTGCGGTGTGTCCATAAGAATACAGTTTTTGCAACGGCACCAAGTCATGTCAATAGGTAATGTTTCTAAATAAACATTTTCTTCTATAGGGCTTGCATCTTCAAAGATACTTTCAGACGTTTTCCTTGGTTCAACCGCACATGACTGAATTTGTGTTATTTTATTGTGTACAATAAAATTTCTTTCATCCATGCCAGAATGCTGAAAACTGTCATCCATTTTAGTGTTACAACATTAACTTAAATTTACTCTAGAAATGAAGAAAACAAAAGAAATTAGTTACAACTTCTATGCATATGTATACCAAATCCCTCACACTCTCAGTTTGTAGCCTAGGGGTTGATAATAACATTGCTAGTCTATATTGCAGATTATAGCTATATATTGAAAAGCTACAATCATGAAAGAAATAGGCTGTTCCCACCGCATAGTCTGATCTTTGATTGATGGCTGGTTTATTTCTATAAATTGCTGGCAGTTACAGTTTACTGCCTCCTGTTCTAGTTTTCTTGTTCTGTCTTCACTTCTATAATTTATGATATAAATTGCTAAGACTTATTATTCTAAAGT
>CH002681.1:242201-260334 GCA_000149265.1 Ciona savignyi
GCAATGTGAAAACGAAACCGTTTATAACGAAGGCATTCGTGCAGCGCTCTGAACAACCTCTAAATATAATCTTTTATTAACTTGTTTTTTTGACAAATATGTTTCGAGATATCAACAAGTCAATTTTGCTGCAGATAAATGTCCAGGATTCGCGTGTTGGGAAGGAACGTGTATATTAAAGTCGCAACACTGCGATGGAGTGAAGAATTGTAAAGATGATAGCGACGAGATACAATGTGGTGAGTTTGATCTAATACCCCGAGGTGTGTTGGGTGAGGTTCTTTTGGAGTTTATGAAAGCAAAAAGTAAATAACTCAATTAGGAAGCCAATACTGTTTAATTCAACTTTTGTCCTCTAAATTAACTTAAGAAACCTTTACAGAACAAGTGCATGACAACCAGGGCGGAACTATATCGGAGGAATCAGCAGAATGCGGAAAGACGTTTATTGCTCCCGTATTCACTTGGGTGGGTCTTTTTATGTTCACTTCGGTGGGTTTTTTAATATCAATCTTGTGGGTTATTTTTATATTCACTTTGGTGGATTCTTACCATTGTATGAACGCAAATCATAACATTGACTTTTATCCATCTCTTCGTAAGAAAGTTATCCTAAAGCCCTTCCGATTACTTCATAGGTAGATTACTACAAAACGTGTTACAAAGGGGCATTTAAAACAAGACATTGGCTAGTAATACAGGTAATATGCAGGGCTTGTGCCGCTATTGACCCTGGATTTTCTTATATTCTTAACAACAAACGTGCATTCTACATCACAATTTTAACAAACTTATAGTAGGTGTCTCAAGAGCTAAAATACGTTATCTGCACCAGAACCATCGAATTGTGGGTGGAAACGAAGCAAAACCGGGTTCGTGGCCCTGGCAGGCCGCGCTGGTAAGGACCTCTACGAGTCTCCCGTTTTGTGGAGGAAGTATCATATCACCGCGTGCGATTCTAACCGCAGGCCACTGCCTGGACCGGTTTAGTAGGTTGGTGCATTATATAAATATTGGGGCCATATTTGTGTAAAAAATAACCGCTTGTAACAATTATCGTGTATAGGAGTTTTGGGACATGTTTAAGGTTGATTAAAACTTGTAAAAACAAGGTACAACATGCAGGCAGGGTTGTAGTTATTTTAATCAAATAAAGCTTTCGTACGGCTCCTACTACATGTAAATGACTAGGAGTTATCAAATATTTAAACATTTTATTTTATCAGCAGCCCATCCTCGGTTAAAGTTTATGTTGGACGATATGTTGCTGCTGGAAATGCCGGGGAAGCTTTGATGAACGTTGTGAATATTACCATTCATCCAAAATACAACCCTGTGTAAGTTAGTCAGCATCGATTTGTGGAGAGATGTTTCAAAGTTAATATGTTTTTTACAATCTTAGCGTTGGTCTGATTTAACTTCGTTAAGAATAAAATGTTAAAGCTGGCAATTACGTGTAAATAACCACGATAAATGTTTTTTTTATGATTACACCACTTATAATGTAAAGAAACGAAAACAAACTTACATAGCATTTGTGTGATTTAATCAACACATTTTATACAGAACACTGGACAACGACATCGCCATATTAAAGCTTGAAAAGTCGATTGTATATAACTCGACCATACGACCGATATGTTACAACGACTTTGGTGTGGTAACCGAAGGAACAACTTGTGTAGCCACTGGGTTCGGCCAATTACGTAAGTTGTTGTCTCATTCTAAGATGCAAACCCATACTCCAAGCCTTATTTTCTCGTTGAAATTAATATTTCTCATTTTTAAGAATCCAATTCGAATCTTTACCCGACTATGCTAAACCAAGTACGATTACCTGTGTTCAGCAATGCGGATTGTAACAAAGCGTATGCAGGATCTCCTAGCATAACAGAGCAACACATTTGTGCGGGATCAAACAAAGGCGGCGTTGACACTTGCCAGGTTGTTTGCCTAGAGAGTTATATCTTTTTGTTTGATTGAAAGCTTACAATATTTTTCAACTGTAAGAGTATCCTAGTTGTAGCCTATTTTATTTCTTGTTGTATTAACATACCCAACAACCAATCCGTTGTCTCCATTTTGTTACAATTTATTATTCTGCTACATGTCTACTCTGCTTGCTGATATTACGGTTGGTTAGCATGTGTGGTAAAGCGTCAAACTGTCAGACGTCATTGCCGAATCGATATAACCTAATGTTTCTGGCAATGGTTGAACAGTGTTACTTTTACTTGTGTGGTAAATCGTAAAACTGGCAGACCGTCATTGCTGAATCGATATAGGTCACCCTTTCTGTTTTAATTTACCATTGTATGGTCGACCATCCTATTCGTAAAAGTACTTTTAATGACAACGGTTGCACATTGTTAATCTTACTCTATTCCGCACTTCCAGGGAGATTCCGGAGGACCGCTAGTTTGTTTGATTGGAGAGTCGACATGGCATCAAGTCGGGATAACCTCATTCGGGAAAGGATGTGGAAGTTCTCAATTCCCCGGGGTTTATACCAGGGTAGCGTATTATGCTGACTGGATAGATTCAGGTAGAAATAAGTTTTATCTGCTAAATAAAGTATTGATATGGTATACACGTATAGGTTAAGATAATCGTGTTTATCTCCGTAAAACAAAAAACGCAGGGGCACGGGTAATCATCAAATAACCGCTCACCCACCGTCATGTTACCGCAGTTAATGCATTGTGTTGTCTGTGATTATATCTTTCCAATGACCAGAACCAGTCAGTCTACTTGGTTCAGGCAAAGGTTAATTGCATTGCACAAGGAAACAACTGACTACCTAGCGACCAGTTGGAATATGCAACCCTTCGACTGAAAGGTGACGCATTTATCCACCAAGTTAATCGGTCGGCATAACTATTTAAAGGATAGGCATATTTATATTTTCCCCTTTAAATAAAAATAATTAATGGCGTTATTCAACGGAAACCATTATTTGCGCTGGCGGGTAAACGAAATTAACATTACGTTGTAGGATTAAGACATTTCTATTTTTAGTTTACTTAACATTTAACCCATGAATAGACTGGGTTAAGGTGACGAATACTACAAAAGAAGCGGATGGTTTCTATTAATTTGGCTTAGCCTCGAAACGACAAGTTATCCTGCCTGACTAAAACTTTATCCTACATGATCAAAAGACAATGAACAACATATTAAACGAATAAATAATTTACGCTGTACATAGACACTTTGAAATAACTAACTACCATATTTACAGTTATCACCCCTACAGTCATTGAGACAGTGACACCACCGGGAAAGTCGGATGGTAAATTGAGTAAATGCTTTAGTATTGTGTAACCCCTTTCATAATTGTTAAATCACCGTATTCATAGTATAATTTATAAGGCTTGCAGTCAAGGATATATTTTGGTCGAGATAACAACTTCTATTTTGTCTAAATAACCAACAATGACAGTTTATGCACGGAAAACTAGTTTTGTAATTTTCCATGACACAACCATTCATATGTTACGTCATACATTGTTTATGAAAGAACAATGCAGAATTTTTTTTTCTAGCCGGGTAAATGTATCACAACCTAACTAATTTTTAGATTATCATTTAGCTTTTTATTTTTAAACCCGGTAGATGTATCAGAACCAAACTGCTTGTTTTCGTAACTTCTCACATAAAGTGTTAATGCATGTTACTATACATCCGTACACATTTTATTACGCCTTTATGTTTGTGTACATTGTTACTGTAACATTATTGTTTAGGCGACATGTTTACTGGTAGGAGAAGATATAGTATCAACCCATCACTAATAAAATATTCTTTTAAACACAGCTTCCGGGAATCGACCAGATACAACCTTACATAACGCAGTGGATACCACACTCACAAGCCGCCTTTTAGAAACCACACTAACAAGCCGTCCTATTAATACCATACTAACAACTCGATCTTTAGATACCACACTAACAACTCGATCTTTAGATACCACACTAACAACCCGATCTTTGGATACCACACTTATAAGTCGTCACCCTTTAGATACTACACTAACAAGCCTCCCTTTAGATACTACACTAACAAGCCTCCCTTTAGATACCACACTAACAACTGGTTCCTTAGATACTACACTAACAAACCGACTTTTGGATACCACTCTAACAACCCGGCCTTTGGATACCACACTCACAAGCCGACTTTTGGATACCACACTCACAAGCCGACCCTTGGATACCCCAATTACAAGTCGTTCAGGCTATACTCAACACACCAGTGGCCCAGGTAGCATTGGACCTACATACACCGGTTCTACTTTCATGGATGCAACTAACTCTACTGTGCGAAATGCAAGTGATGCTGAGAGGTCAACTACTATAACAACTGTGTTAAAAATGACTACAGGGCTGATTGGCCAGTCTGGTAAGTTTGTTACGTAAATCAATTGTGATAGACTAGGACATACTACATCTTTCCCCTAGGAAAGAGAACACAGGGCTGTTCTCTAGTGCCCACAGTCGGGTTACCGAAAGCATTGCAGTGTAGTATGTATGATTGAGATGTTTCTACAGTTTTGATCATGCTTATACGTTGTGAAAACTATTACAAAGTGTGAATGAGCATATTGGCGTATGAAGCAAAGCGTGCTACCGGATTTCGAGCAGTTGCGGCCGTTATTACCGCAATGTTAATTATTTGGCGGTGAAACAGTTGTCGCAGTTATACATGGTGATTAGGGTGGTCATTTAACATAAACCATATATACGACATTGAACTTCCATGGCAAAAATCGTTTTGAATTACTCATCGATTTTAACAACCTTTAGATACTACGTCGGAGGCCAATATATTACTTTGCTGGAAAGACTTCCATCTGCTTGTATTCTCTGCAATTATTCTGTTACTATTGAGCTCATTTTAACATTAAGTAGTGTGCAATATTTTGTTTCCATACCGCAATTTCTTCAGTATTTTAACCTTGTAGTACAGTTCAGCTTATTCATATGCAAATCCTTTTAAAAAATCGTTTTTTGTGGTTTCTTCAATATGTTTACCTTTTACGTTACAAGCGTATTAGTCGTGTCATGTATTTGAAATTTATTTGTTATACACATTACTTACATAAATAAAATTTGTACTATAGTCTTGTTTTGCAAGATATGCAGAAGGTAAGCAATGAATATGCCATAATCTTCAGTGTTGACAACCGCCAATGCCTAGTCCTAAGGCCTTTTACTGGTGCGACCTACTTACACCCGAGTCCTTAACATGACTCATGACAAACAGTTTGAACGAGGTGATGTGCTCATTCCAGGTATCACTATGGTTGATGTGTAATTTCTTTATGCGTTGAACGATGAGCGATGATCAGCGGTTTTCTATTTAAAGTTCACCACAGCCAACCCCTATATATTGGCGATAAATATACTTATAGTTTATGTTGCCACAGTAATTATCTGTCGGTTGGCAATAACAACGTACAATATTTATACCGATTGGCTACGATTGACACGGACACTAATAAATCACACATTCCAGGAAAAATCAGTGAACTGGAATACCCTGATCGGTATCTTTATTTAAAGCTACATAACTCACTTAACGCGTACTTTCCGATCTTTTAAAACGATTTATATCAAAATCAGCTGCTGGCAAAGTCATAAAACTTAAGGAGTAGGTAAAGCGTTATAGGGTTGGAGTTGTTAATGAACATATACAGTAAACTACAATATCTCCATTAACTCGACGGCGAGTAGCCTACGAGGTAATTGGACGGTTTTGAAAACCCCAACGTGTGTTTTTCCAATTCACGGAAAGGATAGGACAGGATATTCATATTTATTCCCGTTTATTGGAAAACGCAAGGGGCGTTAACACACGGGTAATCGCCAGATTACCGCGCGCCCACCGTCAGGTTACCGGAGCTATTACAGTGTGTTGTTTATGATTGAGACGTTCTTTTAATTTAGTAAAACCTATTAATAAACTGGGTTATCGGCTTACTGTCTTGTCCAAGAACACAACCGACTAGCTGGCAAGTTTCGAAACTACAACCCTACAACTGTAAGGTTACGCACTAACCCACCAAGCTAATCGATATAAAACGTTGAAGATATAAACTGATCATTCATCTATAAACTGTAAACTCCACAAAAACTTATTAAGCTAGGGAAGTTGATTAAGAGTAACCTTGAATAGGATATTAAAGTTTTTCTCCCCATGGTTTGGAAAACCCCAGGGGGTGTTAGTACATGGAAATTTGGAGACACACTCTTGGTCATCGTCGGATTGCAAAAATATTGTGTTGTTTATGATTGTGTTGTTTATATTGTGTTGTTTATGATTGTGTTGTTTATATTGTATTGTTTATATTGTGTTGTTTATGATTGGAATGTTTCTAGTGTTTTAGTATGTAGGGAGCCGTGCAGGTCGCTGCCTATTTCGCTAGATTGTTCCTTGTAGGCCCCAGGTAAGCCGGTTTACAACACCTGATGCGATCTGCGATTCCCTACGCGCTATCTCGACTCTCGGAGGTGCGCTAATTAATTGAGGTTTTCTGCGTAAATGTCTCTTTGACTGATCTCCTGTAGTTCGCCGATAAACGCCTCAGTAGTTTTATAACATCAATTGTATTGAGCAATTGAGGCGAATAACTTAGTACCAATTGCGAGTTAAATCGTTAGATGTTTAAACGACATAGATTTCAGGTAAAAACTCTCAGTATTCTTCACATACAAAAATATTACTTAATGCGTTAGGACTCTCACTTAGGAGCTCTCCGTTAGGAGCCTTCCGTCCGGAGCCAAAGTGAAATAAACTTATATAGACAAGATTATTCGACAGCTGCACTAATAATAGTTCAGTGATGACGCAATGTCAGCGCAAATGTCGGCTGCGGATATCATAAATCTTATGTAACATATGAGGTCGCTACAAGTACAACCGAGAAATTCGTTCGGTTTAGAGAACGTCCATACAATACAAGGACAAAAACAGCTACTGGTTTCGATCCGACAACCTTGATGATGTAACCGTCTTAGGGGGGCGGTGGGGTAGAAAATAAATGGAATATAATTTACCAACAGAGGGGTAATGCCTAATGAGATGTTTGACTTTCGCCCACGTTGGGAGCTCCGGGGAACATGTGGATCAAACTCCAACTCAATGACTTGGAGCCCCAGCAACCACAGCACATATGAACACAATATTACCAGAGAGCTTATTACTGCACTGGAATTTATAACTTATGGTAAAAACACACATTTGTAGTGGGCTCTATATCACACGTAAGGTGTAAGCACGAACTAGTGTGAGTTGACTCTAAAAATGAAGATTTGCTTATACCTTTTCATTTCCAAGGAGTTCTAGAAATGAAAATGAAATATCACAAATTGTTGGATAACAGGATCTTAATTTATATAACCCGCATTTGAATTGTAATTCCAAGGAAATTCCCCGTAGTCGTCAACGCTATACCGATATGCCGAACACGATATTTGGAAAAATGTCTAGGAATTCACCGTGAAAACATCTAACTTTTTTCCAGGACACAGTGCCTGACAAGAAGTTCAAATAATTGGTGATTAGTCTGTTACAGTTAATGTTTTAAACTCAAGAAAGTAGACAATCATCTTAATAAATACAGTTTGTAAGTTAAGATTTGTCGCCGAGTCATAATTGTCATATACAATTTCTTCCAGGCATTCCTTATGAGTTGTCTAATTTGATTAAAATAATTGTTGGAGGATTTGAACTAAGAATTAAAAAGAATCTATTAGAGGACATTTAAAATCAAGAATTAAATTAAAATCCATCTTTTTTGCTATGAATATATATATATATATATATGGGACCCATACGTTTCTGCTTGTAGAAACAAGCTACATACTCGGTGTATAAAATATACCAATTGTTGTTAGGATGCAAAGTGTGTTTTACAACTAGTGCTGGTTAAACTCGTTATTGGCAATCTTTGGTTTTTTCCTTCTAACTGATAAATTTAATCAAAATTAAAACAAGTGTTCAAGCGCTATCCCCAAAAAGCTAAATTTTTAGAAAAAAATAGTGTTTGGTTTTTAACGTTTCACAGTAAATTTCCTGGATCAATCACCCAAAATTTTAGAATAAATCGTGTTGCCTAACAAACGAAGTTTTATTGCGATTAATAACAAAGTAAAAATCAACGTCCGAAAATACGCTAAAAGTAAAGATTTGTTCCGAATTCATGTTTGTTATGGGCATCCATTACAAATTGTTAGGTAACATGGTCAAAATATATACAACTGGCCTTAGAGTTGTAAGTCCAAAGAAAAATCAATATCGATTTTTTAGCATCGCTATTGACAAGAAGTTGCAATTTAGGACAATTACCCAGTAAAGTACCAAAAAATAGAATGTGTTTCTGCGTCTTAATTTTTAGTTTTCTTGTTCTGTCTTCACTTTTATGATTTATGATATAAATTGCTAAAACTTATTATAAATTATTCTAAAGTCATTAAAATACGAGACCTGTATACCTCAGCATTCAGCTTAGGTCCAGGACCGTGCAGGCCTGAATGACCGCGCTTAAGGTAAGCTGTCACGCGCGTACATTGGTTCAGTTAGGCTATATGACAAGTGTTATGCTAAGTCTCCATAAAAAAACGAAAATACCAGTCTCCTGTAGCCGCTTTTGTTACTAATTTACCTCTAAACTGGCACATGATTGTATACAACACATATAGGCACGAAATCTCAACAACGTCAATGACGTAATACGGGAAATCCCCTAACATAAAATGAAATGCATAACTGCTCATAACTTTTTAACAAAAGACTATTGGAAAAAACTGATTTGATTTTTAAAATCAGCGTATTTTTTTCCATTTATTAAGATATTCTTAAAATCGACTTCAGTTCCCCTTTAAGTAACATTATATCAATATGCAAAAGTCGACAAAATTCCAGAAAGTGAGAAATAGCTTCTTTCGAGCACAGGGCTTGACAAGAAGTTCCAAAAATGTTTTAAAAAAAATAGACTAGTGTCTTTAAAACTCGTAAACATTTTTTTGGGAATCGTATTGGTTTGTAATGAAAACTTAACTCTGTACACTAGAGGTTCTAAGTAACCAGTATATAAAGTTTGACGTCCGTTTAACACAGCTGTAAATAAAATACACAACGGTGATCTAGCTAACCTCATAATATTAGGGGACCTTTGAGTTTAACTCTTGTTTCGGAAATGCTCATGGATGAGCAGAATTGTTGCATCAAGCGGTAAGGCCATTTCGCCATAAAGGTATATTTTTTCGCTAATCAATCGATCAATCGAGTGGCTAACGAACAGTTTTGAAACTTCACCCTAAGGGGCAGTAAGGCGACGTTTTAACCCATTAAGATATCCCGTTGTATGCCAATTGTACTTAACAACACATTTGTAAGCCTATTATAAATGCGCTTCATACCTTGAGCACAGGTTTGCCCTGGTAATTAAACTAACTATTTACCTATGAAGCATATATAGTTTTATTTTACCAAGTATATTTTAGAAATACAATCTGATGATGCTTTTTTAAAAATGCAAAGTAGAGTTAAACTCGCCGACTAATCTAATTTACTTCAGATAATTTATCTAGTGGAGGTTATTTTTTTATAATTTGAAGTATGTCAGGACTACTTCTAATTTTTTGTAATATTTGTTTGATACAAATTACCAGAATCTTGGTTGGTAGCGCTGGAAGCTTTAACATAATTGAACGAACCTTTTCTTGTTGAATGGCATGCTTTTTGTGATCATTACGAAAAAAATTAAAAATAGAATAAAATAAATAATTGTCCATTTAGTGAAATGGGAACCATAATTATGGGAACCATAGAAATGTGAAAAATGGGAACCATAGAAATGGGAATCTCCTAGACCACGTAATTGGCAATGTTAATCATAATGCGCATTTCTATAGTTTACGCAGTAATGGCCGCCAGGTTAGTCCTGCGGTTAAGTACGTCGCCTTTCAATCGAAAGGTTGTAGGTGCGAAACTGGTCGCTAGCTAGTCGGTTGTGTCCTTGGGCAAGGCACTGTACGAACATTGCCTGAACCCATGGGATTAATGGGTTGCAATAACTCTGGTAACCCGACGGTGGGCGGGAGGTGATCTGACGATTGCCCGTGTGTTAACCCCTTTGGTTTTCCCATTCACGTGGATAAACATGAATATCCTATCCTATCCTAATCTATTTATTATGACCCGATTCCTTTGTGCCTGGATGAATTTGAAATTTCGTTCAAAGATAAAACGGTTGCATGTTTTAAACATTTAAATTAAGTTGCACTAAATATAACCCCTGCAATATATAGAAACATAAACATTTATTAAAATAAAAGAATTTAAATTAAATTAATACAACTAAATATAACACCTATCTAGAGAAACCTCGTAACCAAGGTAAAAAGAGCAAAATTAAAAGTTTATTGACTGTCTTCTTGTTCCTGAGGTACCATGGAATTATTGACGCATAATACGCATTTACAGTGTTTAAGTCACAATGACATTTGTTTCTACTTTGCACGCCATTTTAATGACAAAGGAATTGGGAATTATTTTGAAATAAAGGTTATTGTTGGGTAATAATTAATTGTACGGTGACTTATAATGATTACCACAAGTTATGTTGATTTCTCTTTTCACTTCTGTATTCGTGTAAACAAGGAGTACTTGACCCAGATTTGAAATTTGTGATTGGACAGGTGACGTCGCACTTACTAACCTGTGCATTTCTGCTAATGTGACTTTGTTTGTGCATTTTGTCCATTTCGTTTAATTTTAGAAGTATCTGTGATTAAATCCACTATTGCTGTAGCTCCGACAACACGAGTATGGGATTTAGTTCAATTTGTAAATCTTGCTATCAAAACTATGCGTTCTTTTGGGGGCAAAGCATTCATTAATTTTTTCAATTCGGTAGCGACCGATTAAAAGGTGAAACCCTTATCGAATAAAACACAGTCAAAAGATTTTAATCGATTACACATTTTCGACCTTTTGACATGAGAATTGTCATCTTTTATCTTTTCTTAAAGTATTTTCTTCTCTTTGATAAGGAAGGTTAACCAACCGCATGACTGGTTTTATTTTGGTTGAATTCCATATCATTTTTGTTTTGGGGTGCACTGGGTTATTAACTTTTTAATCATTTTTGTTTCATTCATGTTATACATCGTTAGGTTTCCTACAAATTGAAGTAAATATTCTTACATTCGAAGATATCGGCGATAACGCAAATAATGATAAAAATGGCTTATCATTTTGCAATTATCAGTTAGTTTAGTTTATTATTTCTTCGTAACAATAAAAAGGAATAGCACAATTAGTTCAGGCAATGATTATAAAAAGAATGATGTGAAACTCTTTCACGCTTGAATGATTTCCCGTTGTAAAGTCGCAAATGAGTTTCTGCACCGTCACGCATGAGAACGTGATAGAAAAGCAAGTGCCTAATGCTGTAGTTTGTTCATTTTTGATGCAGTTGGCGCTGTTTTAGCGTCTTAACATCGCTATTTACTGCAGGAATGGAACGTATTATATGTTTATACAACAAGTGGAAATTTTACTTCGGTGTGCCTTAACAAATAGCAGTGTGTTTAAGATAGAATGAAGAGCCAGCAGGCGTTGTCTAATAAAAATCTACAATTGTATTTATAGAATATGTTGTATCTTCAGATTTGGACTAGAATGGCTCCTTATATTTGGCATACTGATAAAAACTAATATATGTGAAAATTATTTTAATAAACACAACCCAAAAACTTCTTGTAGCACACTTAATAATACAAATTGGTTGCATAGCAATTAACCTATATTTTAATTTCATTTTACAGTTACTGTACTAAAATTGGCTAACTTTTGAGGAACTGCAGGATCACTTGGATCACTTAGATTGCTATGGAAAGTAATTCTGTAATCCTGTCCCAAACACTAATTTCAACCCCAGAACTAAGTATAGTAAGCGGTGATTCTGCAGTATTTAGAGCAGTGATTCCCAACCGCGGCTCCCAGCTAGCCTTCTTGCGGCTCTCATTGACCTTAGAAAATCCGTATTCTAAAATTTGAAATTTGGCCCCGACACTAAAAAATGTTGGGAACCACTGATTTAGAGGCATCGAAATTTTGATTTACTAGCCAATCAGTACCAGTAAAAGCAAACTTACAGTTTAAAATTATATTTAAACCATTTAAAAATCTCTGCAAAATATGCATTTCATAGAGGCCATCGTAGGTAATCTAATCAGAAAACACTAATTGTATAAAGAGCTATTTATTGAATTTGCCATGCAAAGCTTGTTCCCAAACGAAAAGAACTTAAAGAAAATGACAAATGTTCTGTAAGTAAAAGTGATGCTATGGAGGTGAATATATAAGCCAGACTGAAATGTTTTATTAGTTCTAATTTATAATATAATTTTGATCTATTTTATATTAATGCTTACACCATTCAAGAAAAAAATCTGTGGTATTTAGTATATATTGACCAACATATTTATTCAGGTCCAAGAACTGTTAGCTGTTTTAATATGATAGGTCATCTATTGCTGCAGTAGTAAGACTACAATTAGAAGAAGTCGAAGAGATAAGTTAAAAAACATCATGGAAGATGTGTCTCCGTTGGATATGATGGAAATTTATTACAGCTAGTTTCTTATCACCAAGAAATGTCACTTTTATGTTGCTGTGTTATTTTCTAATTTTCTTGATAAATAATTGCTGAATAATGTAAACATAAAAAGTTCATTTTAAGCTTGACAACATTGTATAACCTAGAATATAGTATCCAATTCAGATTATGCACTCCTTTATTGTTAGGCATATGTTGCTCTTTAAAAAAGATTGTACAGTTGCCATTTTTGGATGCGATATAACTAATAAAGAATTTTGTACAAATTATACTGTTTTGAATAAGGTATGATAATTAAACATTGGTCACATTGAAAAGTCTGAATCGCAATATTCTCGGTAGACGGTAGCCATGTATAGTTAAAACTGAACACTGGTATAAAGTGTGAAACACAATAGCTTAAGCTTCGATGTACTGAAATAATGTTGAAATTTATTTGATCATTGATGGCTCTTTAGTTTCAGTTGACTTCATCTACAGTTTACGTTCCATCAGTTTATCATCCCAGGACAAACTGAAGTGAAGTCCAAAGTAACATGTATGGTTGAACAGCTGGTAAATCTGCAAATTCTTCACATGGTGACATGATCTTTCATGCTCCCATCATTTTTCAGTTGAAACATGTGCATATAATCCCAATGTATTGATTATTTATTAACAATTTAACTTTCATATAGACTTCTTTCATCTCTGTCACCTAACTTCTGCATCAATCAACATTTAGTGTTTAATGGGTATATACACATTTCAGACACTCGCATCTGTTTAAAGTTTAGGGATAGGATAGGATATTCATGTTTATCCCCGTGAATGGGAAAACCAAGGGGGTTAACACACAGGCAATCGTCAGATCACTTCACGCCCATCGTCGGGTTACCGGAGCTATTGCAGTGTGTTGTACGTGATAGATACGTTCCTTTAATTTGGTAAAACCCATTAATCTGCTGGGTTCAGGCAATGTCCGTAAAGTGCCTTGTCCAAGGACACAACCGACTAGCTAGCGACCAGTTTCGCACCTGCAACCTTTCAATTGAAAGGCGACGCACTTAACCGTTAGACCAACGGGCCGGACTTTATCTTCCACCAACACTCTTAATGGCCGGAGTCACCTTATTAACATGAATTATCTAAACAAATAGCAACACATAACCATTAAACAAATTGGCTAAAGAGACAGCTGACTAGGCGACTATCTATATATCATTTGCAGTTCACTCTCTGTAATATTTCATTCTGATATATGATTTTTTTATTTTTCGTGCAAAAAATAAACATATTATTATTATTTAACATTTTATAAATTTAAAATGTCCTATTCCTACACTAAATAGCAACGTCAAGAGGCTAAAATAGCATAACACGCATTAAAAATAACCTAACTACAGCATTCGGCACTTGCTTTTCTATCACGTTCTCATGCGTGACGGTGCAGAAACTCATTTGCGACTTTACAACGGGAAATCATTCAAGCGTGAAAGAGTTTCACATCATTCTTTTTATAAATCATTGGTTCAGGTTACCGAGACAGGGTAAAACGGCAAAACTACCGTAATTTAAACACGTAAGTAAATAGACACAGTAAAATGGAAAAAAGATAACGTGGCCGTTAAACCTTACATTTATAAAACTAAATTACAACAAAAAAATAAATCAAAATTATTTAAATTTAATGGTATTTAAGCTTGACGCAGTGTGCACGTGTGACTAAGAGAGTACTAAGGGTAAGCCGGCTTTTCCAGTTAGGAATTCGTAATGTTTCAACCTAAGTGGATAATCCGTTGTTTATGATAAAGCAGCAAACGAACATGCATGTCCCCAGTTTAACGAAAAAATAAAAACGAGGGAGTAAAACAAATTGTTACAATTTCGTATTTGATGGGAAATATAAGCTAAACCGACACAACCCAAAGTTTAGCTTTGTGCTTTTGGAAGAAGAATCACTTTGACCTTTTTTTGTTAGTCGGCTATTTAAATATTTCGGAAATGAATCAACAATGTTTATTATAACTTGGCTTCTGACAAACTTACATTGTTATCGTGGTAGAGGTGTGAACATTGCCCATTACCGACGCCGTACTGTCCCTGCGCGACAACAAATTTTCATGTTGTCTGTAAATGCAATTTCGCATATTAAACGAAGTTTAAACCTGGGTTAGTCGAATCAAGCCAAATACGCAAAATTGAATTCTTGTTTCTGTTTTAACTTGTAGCCATATACTGGCAACTAATGATTATTTTAGGAATATGAAAAGTACCTAACCACTGTTTACCGCCATTGCGTGACGTCGTTACTTCACTATATAGTTTTAACTCAGGAATACTATTTCCATTCTCAGAACTCATGCAGCTGAAATTTGTAAAATGTTTTTTTCAAGGTCATGTTCAGCGTTGATACGGCTTACAATTTTGTTTTTATTGTCAATAATAAGAATAAATGTTATAGCTCAGGCATGGGCAACCCCTGGCACGCGTGCCCAACTTGGCACGCGAGCTCGTATTTCTGGCACGCTAGTTCAAGGAAATTAGATTCCTTTCTCTTAAAGATAATAACTTAAAAGTTTTTGTATTATTTTAGCTTTGGCCACGTGCATAAAATGTTTATTACCGTAAGTTGTGAAGATTTGATTATTTATTACCGTGTTATTGTTACTCAACAAACACCAACGAGTACAACAATCGGTTTGCAAATTTCGCAACCTGCTGCCACAGACGAATCGGACGTGAGAGAAATTTGTACGTTTGTGCAGACAACCAGATGTAGTTAATATCAGTTGCCCTTAGCATCCTAATTTACTTTTGTTAGCAAAATGAGATACAAAATGTTATAAGGCTAAACATGATGTACCATTTACCGGTAAGGTCATTCGGTAAAGGTCATAAATGCATATTTCGGCAAGTAAAAAAAGCTATTTAAACTGATATTTTCTTAGAAATAAAACTTGACCTTTTGAGAAAGTTTATTGTGAATGTTTTATTTTTATAATATTGTGTTTTCACTATTTTGGTAAATTTAAATCATTTTTTTCAAAACAGGCACCTTTAAGAATTAAAAAAATATGTTCTCACGAATTGTTAGTTGGCACGCGGAAGGATTTTTCCATTAGTTTTAGCCGATTTTGAAACCCAGGCCGAGAAAGGTTACCCACCCCTGTTATAGCTGGTAAGTTGAATACATAGTAGAGAAGCTACATAGAAAACTCAATATTTAAATGGTGATATAATAATAAGAAGTCCCTAATTGCTCGAATTAAATAAAATCATGCTGGCACATTTGTACATTTTACAATGTGCTAAGTTCTATCTAATACCTTGAGATGTGTTAGGTGTCGATTTTGTGGATCTGGTTGAAACATGAATCAAGTACCTCCCTAAAATGTCAACAAAATAATATTTAAACCTTTTCCGCTTGCATATAACTTAAGAAACCTTTATAGAACAAGTATCGGAGAAATCAGAAGAATGCGGGAAGACGTTTATTGCTCCCGTATTCACTTGGGTGGGTTATTTTTATATTCACTTTGGTGGATTCTTATTATTGTACGATTGCAAATTACTAACATAGTCTTTTATCACTGTTTTCCAGGCTAAACACAACATTTATACAGTTATCTGCCAGATTACGTTATAGATAGCGCGTTGGGAAGTCAGTCGAAAGAAAATGCAATTAAAACTGGCCAGGTCGGCCATGTCAATAGGCAGAACAGTTGTTTAATACCCTGTGTTTTCCTAATTTCCAAAATCATATCGTATTTCACATAATTATCCACTTTTGGTATTTTTAATATATCGTTAGGTTCTCTGGTGCCCCACTCCTGTTAACAAAGTTGGTGTGTTGTGGCTGAAAACGAAGCAATCTTTTTTTTTCTTCGTCAATCGCTTAACAGGCATGGCATGGCGCCCCGACATCTACCAGAAGGAATAATGGAATCGCAATGAAACTTGGTGATTTTTTAGACAACATGGTCTAGATATGCAGAAACCAAAATTTTGGGCAATAAATTTAGGGGAATTCCCCTTGGACGTTAAAAACCAAAACGGTCATTTTTTTCTAAAAAATGAGCTTTTTAGGCCATAGCGCTTGAACGGCTGCTCCAATTTGAATCAAATTTGGTGGAATGTTAGTGCACTAGTCACTGATTTAACACTTAAAAGAAATAAAAAAATTACCTAGGGAAATACCTTAAAAATTAAACTTTTGCTGTTAAATGATAATTGTGACAGGCATGCCATGTCGCCCCGACATCTACCAGAAGGGTTAATGGAATCTCAATGAAACTTTGTTATTTGTTGAACAACATGGTCTAGATATGCAGAAACCTAAATTTTGGGTGATAATTTTAGGGGAATTCCCCTGACACGTTAAAAACCAAAACGGTATTTATTATGGGTCCCATTTGAAAAAATGGGACACATATTGTTTTTGTCCGTTTTTTTTTTCTTTTTTTTTTCGTTTTTATTTTTCTTCGTCAAACGCTTGACAGGCATGGCATGGCGCCCCGACATCTACCAGAAGGAATAATGGAATCGCAATGAAACTTGGTGATTTTTTAGACAACATGGCCTAGATATGCAGAAACCAAAATTTTGGGTAATAAATTTAGGGGAATTCCCCTTTGGACGTTAAAAACCAAAACGGTCATTTTTTTCCAAAAAATTAGCTTTTAAGGCCATAGCGCTTGAACGGCTGCTCCAATTTGAATCAAATTTGATGGAATGTTAGTGCACTAGTCACTGATTTAACACTTAAAAGAAATAAAAAAATTACCTAGGGAAATACCATAAAAATTATACTTTTGCTGTTAAATGATAATTGTGACAGGCATGCTATGGCGCCCCGACATCTACCAGAAGGAATAATGGAATCGCAATGAAACTTGGTGATTTTTTAGACAACATGGTCTAGATATGCAGAAATCAAAATTTTGGGTGATAAATCTAGGGGAATTCCCCTGGGACGTTAAAACCAAAACAGTATTTTTTTCTAAAAAAATAGCCTTTTTTGGGCATAGCGCTTGAACGACCGATACAATTTGAATCAGATTTGGTGGAATGTAAGTGCATTAGTCACTGATTTAATACTTAAAAGAAATAAAAAAATTACCCAGGGAAATACCCTAAAAATCGGATTTTGTTCTCTAATTATGATTGTGACAAGCATGCCATGTTGCCCCGAAATCTAGCAAAAGGAGTAATGAAATCGCAATAAAAATTTGACATTTGTAACAGAACATGGTCTAGATAAGCAGAAACCAAAATTTTGGGTAATGAATCTAGGGAAATTCCCCTGAGACGTTAAAAACCAAAACATTTTTTTCTAAAAAATTAGATTTTTTGGGCATAGCGCTTGAACGGCTGCTCTAATTTTGATTAGATTTGGTTAAATGTTAGACCATTAGACACTTTAGGCCAATTAAAAGAAAGAAAACATTTGCTTAGAGTAATTCCCCTAAAAACGAAGATATGTTCCTGAATTATGATTGTGACAGGCATGCCATATCGCACCGA
>CH002681.1:276376-287151 GCA_000149265.1 Ciona savignyi
ATCGACGTTGAAATCCATTTCTTAAATTACGACAATTGCTTATCAAGCACTTAACTTTAATATTCTTTTTGAGGTGTACAAATATGTTTCCATACGCATTGCAATGTGGATAAGTGCTTCTTTCACTTTTTATCACAAATATTCGTGTTTCTATAATTTATTTCTTCGATCGCTCAGCGAGTTCTTTAGAAATGTGAAAATCGATTCTGTTTGTATATGTTCGAGCACATGTCAATAGTCGTCTCGATATTAGCACTTTACAAAGTAAATCTTCTTAATTTGCCAGTGTAAACTGGTTTGGCTTGATAATTATTTTGTGGTGCAACTTTTAACTTACAGATTAATATAAACGCTTACTTAGAAAACACAATTTATAAGACAACTTATTATAATTAAAAACAATAAAGCTTATAACACAATTAATAATAAATTCATTTGCAGGCGTTTTATCTTTGTAACTTTCCTGATTTTTGAAATAGCTTAACCAATATGCTTCTTTGTTTAGCTGTGTAGGGTTTTTAATTTATCTATTCTCAATCACACATCCTGGTACATAACACGTAGCATAACCTGCACTAATTTGTGTTATTCTAAAGTCACCACATGCGTATTGTCAAGTAATTTGGTCTGTACGTGGAACCATGTCAAAGTATTCAACCATGCACTTAAGTCCAGGTCAATTTAGCCTATTGGTAATTTCAATTTTACCAGTTTATTGTAGTTTGTAATGTTTATTTACAAATAAAGCAACGTATGGACAGTAATTTACAAAATGTTGGACTGTAATAAATACTACTACTTCGATCAGTTGATTCACATTTATAGTATTTATCTACACATAATGACTCGAATTAACACATATCTCACAAAGTTAAGTGAAGTGACGTGATTTTGACTTTAGTCATTTACAACGCTGCTAATTTGAGATACAAAGCGACAAACACAGAATTAAACTGAGTAAAATGGAGCATTCTTTATTACAAGGGCTTAGTTTCTATAGGATGACAATAAACAAGCTCTCAATCTGTTGAGAGGGAATGCAATATCCTATCATCAAATGTCTTCAGGAAATTATTAAGTTGTCGCTGGAACTCTGGTAGAAGTTTCTCCTAACTCTAATAATGTTTTTGTGATTGTTGAAAAAGTTTGGAAAATATATTTGAATTGTTGTGATTTATATCGCCTTTGGTTTACTCTAATAGAACAGATGTTTCATTTCTATCCTGACTTAAAAAGGAAAATAATGTTGTTAAACTGGTCAAAGACAATCAAATGTAAGTTTCTTTTAACTTTTGACTAATGTAAAATAAGGTTATGCTTATTTCCGACCAAAAAGGGCGACTACACTGCGATCCATAGGTGACTTGAAATTTCTGCAAAGGTACAAATCGGTATCCGGTATCACCTTGCACTGTTATACAACTGTACAACGCTGAAGTTAATCAGACACATTCTGTTAAATAGACGATTAAATGCAATAGCATTGAAACGCCAGTGAAATTGCAAAATGTTTAAAACTCATAACAGACCAGCAAAGTTACATGTTCAAAATATAACAATATTATTACTTAACAATTGGCACTTCAGTTCTATTGTGACGGATAACTAGGTTTTACATGCAACAAGGAGTTATTACGTCATAGATATATTGTTTTGTGGATTGTGAGTAATAATTATAAAACTGGAATTTTATAAAGTGAATGGCTGCATTATGCATGGCAGGTTGGGGAATTTAATGGAATATACATTTGTGTTAATCATATTGTGGATTATGCACCGATGGGTGAACAGTTCCAAATATCCGCTGTGTGGCGCTTGATCGAAACCTTGCATCGGATACCGTTGTTTGCGAAGTTAGATTCTCGTATCACATAATGAGCATTGTAACGTCACACAACGTGACCACGTGACTAGTTGTCGGACCGAAACGTTCTATGCACCAGGATGTGTGGTTGAGAACGTATAATACATGGGACAACTCGATTTTGAAACAGAAAAGCTAAACAAACATGCATCTGGGTAACCTTTAACTACTTGAACGATGGCAACAGTTATGTAGATAAAAATTATGCAAATGCAAGTATATTTAAATGTATTTATTGTTTTTAAATAAAACAAAGTGTAATGAATTGCATTTTCCTAATCAAACGTGTGTACTAATCTGCTGTATATCAATACAGCAGATTAAGTTGTATATCAAAGTAACTGCCAAGTCAAAAAGTTAATCAACACACAGTATGGGTTGTAGTGATTTTGTACGATTCTCGACCTTGAATTCTGTGTCCTTTAAACGTGATATAAAAAGTTTTTAGGTCTTTGTACAATTAGAAAACATTATGTCCACCATTTGCCCAAAAAGTACCATGCCCAATCACATTCATTTAACAAGTAAGGTAAGCCACATTATACTCAAAGTCGACTTTGGAGCTATTTTTGGAAGGCGGTCAACTAATTATTTTACAAAGCACTGCTCCACTATTACAAATTACAGCTAAACGAGAACACTGGCGCTCAGCCTAGCACATGCTGCTTTCAGCCAAACAAACGTTGGGGAATCACCACCATTGTTACTCAGCAAAACACTCGTTTAAAAACAATGACTCATGGAGGGTACCATTCGTCACATCCTGCCGTTCATAGAGGTCTTAATTGGTTATACGCCATCTTGGAAACGGTGACCGTTCCAATTTGGTTTAAATTGTTCGTACTTACTAGTAGGGGTCATTCGGTGAGATTGTTGTCCATGTTTCAACCGTTTCTGTTGACAGCTTTGGCTATTACAGGCCTTGGGCTTAATGGTGGTCATTGTGTAGATTTCATTTGGGCGACAGTGTCACTGTTGATGACTGAAACTCTTCGTACACATTAAAATTCACTGGTTGATGTTCCACAAGTTTCAGCACATTTTTCCACTGTTATTTGAAAGGTTTAAAGTCATAATCAGGTTACACATTGTTGTTTAATTGAGTAAAAATCAAACCCAATATGTCACCTTTAAGCCTTGTGTGACCCCATTTTGTCCGCCTCCACTTCTTTCACCAATGTTTGACAGTCAACATTGTTAGGATTGGATAGTTTTTTCTATCTTCTGTATGCATAAGTGTCCAACAACACATCTAGGCCTTCACACCTGTCCAAAAATTGAAAAATATGAATAAAAGGTACACTTGTGGATACTAAGAGGAGCACATTTTCCAGTCCGATATCACAAATCGGCTTAACATCCTGTATTCAAAGATTGCTTGGTATTCATAAAGTCCATTCGAAGTAAAGTTCTTGAAAAAATATCCGAACAACCCTTTATCGGAGTGAAAATAACCAAAAATGACCAATTTATTACTTTGCTAATTAGCATAAGTAATTAAGTGTGGCCGTGTGGGATTTTAGACAAACAGTTGACTAGTAACATTTTTCTACACTCAAATTAAATTGCTATAAATTTGGAGATTTTGGCAAACAAATTTGGCAAGTTCAACCAACTTATTCTCCCTATCAATCCAATGCAAACTGACTTCACAAAAACGGCTGTCACTCAAAATCTTAAAATCCTCACATAGGAAGTCTTAGGTTTTTGCATAATTTAAAATTGAAGCTTGGATCTGCAACCTTAACCAAAACAAAACCCTTGAAAATTCTACTTAAAAATTTTTAGCCCATACTTCGTACATCGGCAACTTTTTTCAAACAAAACAGCCAGCAAATGCACAATCAACACCGTTATTTCACAAAGCACTGCTCCACTATTACAACACTTTACAGCTAAACGAGAAAACCTGCGCGCAGCCTAGCACATGCTGCTTTCAACCAAACAAACATTGGGGAATCACCACCATTGTTACTCAGCAAAACACTCGTTTAAAAACAATGACTCATGTAGGGTATGTAGGGTTTTATCTGTGTAGGGTTTTTAATTTATCCATTCTCAATCACACATCCCAGTACATAACACGTAGCATAAACAGCACTAGTTTGTGTTATTCTAAAGTCACCACGTGCGCATTGCAACGTTTGACGTTCGTCGGGGGGGTTTTCACCCTCCGTGTACGCACCTTGGTGCTTTAGCGTGGCTCGAATATATATGCTGACTCCGATATCCGACTTCCAAAGATCGAGTCCACGCTGGTTGAACGTTGGTTAGTTTATTGTCAAACGTTGTTAATATGAACACACGAATAAATCAATGCACTTTACTCGGGAATCGATTCGCGGGACCGACTGGCGTCGGAATAACTGCGCGATGCGTTTAATAGACAGTTCGTTTTCCTTTGCGGCTTGTCAACTCGTTCTTTGTTTATTCCGGCAGAAGCGACTTTTGTCTTGTTCCTTCTGTCAACTATGCCACAAAGTCTCAATAACCTAGCGCTTAACGCGCCAGGTGTCAGTCACCTCGGTCTCAGCCTCGTTCCCTCTCTCTCTGTCAGTCCCTTTCTGACGTTCAAACATCCGTATTTATCTGGTGCTCCAATCCCTAAGAGAAAACTGCATGATGCCCGTTTTTGGTCTTATTCATGTAATCTTTTCTCTCCAAAACCACTTATAGATTCTCTGCTTCTCACTCTTGCGACAACATCTCGTGTGATTGTTCGCCCAAAATAGACCCATTAGCTGGTCTTTCTCCCGGGAACCCCATCAAAATCCTTCGTAACTCCGAGCAATAACTGACGTCATAATGATTTCCAGAGATCAAACAACACTGACCGGCAATAGCTGGCGCCATAATGACCTCGATCACCTTCCGCACACGATCAAACAACACCGACCCTTAATTGACGTCATAATGTTTTTCAGGTCAGCCTTTGCACGCGATCAATGACCAATAACTGGCGCCATAATGCAGTTTTAAGTGGATGACGTTCATCTTATCGCGGATGTTTGAATTGAAGTGAAAACAAGGCGAACCGCTGCACGCATTGTCAAGTCATTAGGCCTGTACGTGGAATCATGTCAAAGTATTCGACCATGCACTTAAGTCCAGGTCAATTTAGCCTATTGGTAATTTTAATATTTCATTAGTTTCTTGTAGTTTGTAATGTTTATTTGCCAATGAAGCAACGTATAGACAGTAATTTACAATATGTAGGACTGTAATAAATACTAATACTACTACGATCGGTTGATTGCACATTTATGGTATTTGTCCAAACATAATGACTCGAATTAACACATATTATATCTCTCAAAGTTGATTGAAGTGACGTGTTATAACTTCACTCATTTACAACGATGCTAATTTGAGATACAAAGCGACAAACACAGAATTAAACGAAGTAAAATGGTGCATTCTTTATTACAAGGGCTTAGTTTCTATAGGATGACAATACACAAGCTCTCAATATGTTGAGAGAGAATGCAATATCCTATCACCAAATGTCTTCAGGAAATTATTGAGTTGTCGCTGGAACTCGGTTGAAGTGGAGATTAATTTGGATTCTCAATTTACATTTTGATGATAACCATTATATACACATCGGTTCACGACAAACGCAGCGCATGGTGTTTGTAAACGGTCGCACGGCGAGCTACGCCGATTAGGCCTACGCTTCGCTCGCAAGTTTGGTGTAAACGGGGCTTAACTGGCCGGACGCAAAAAATTGTTACGACGTATCCACACCGTTAGCTCTTGGGAAACAAATCTGTGGAACAGTCTACCAAGTGTTTATACATACGATACCGTTGGTTTATGCGAAACATTTTAATACTAATTTTTGTTTATTTTCTATGTTTCGATAAATACATTGATCACAAGGTGTCAGTAATGCACAAGACGACGAATGGTTGCTACAGAAGCTAAAGTAAGCATGTATCACATTAAATCATAGGTTATAAGTACTTTTTACGTTTTCTAGATACTTTTCGTATTTTAGAGTAAGCTTTTTTTGTCACATTATGCCCATACATAAAGTTACCTACGTCATGTTAAGATTTAAGGACCGTATAGGAGTTTAAATTACAGCAAACAAGTTTTTTTAGTTGCGTATTGCACACCTGACGTATTAAAAGCGCTAAATTCTTTTAAAGTCATATAGAATAGACGAAATTATATTACTGAGCGTACGCTCGGGAGCCAGCTTATATGAGAAACACAGCACTTGGATCGCAAACTATACTTCGTAATTACAAAAGCCATGATAATAATGTTAGGGTTGGGGTTAAAGTTAGTTCTGGGGTTGAGATTAGTGTTTGGGACAGGGTTAGAATTACTTTCCATAGCAATCCAAGCGCTCCAAGCGCTCCTGTAGTATTTAGAGGCACCCGCAAAGGTACGCCGGCTCGTGAGCGTGTGTGTTAAACCGGCCTGACGTTTTAAACATACTCATCGTATAATTTTCAACAAACCTGTAAACCTACCTCTGGACCTCGGTTAATATACTTTCCATACATTTTTTATTATGTAGATAGATATGTTAGCTGATGGACTTGATAGATTTAGGATAGAATAATATGTTTGTTTAACATTTTAACAAAAGAGTAATAAAAAGAAGATTGTGGACATTTGCATACTCCACACTTAAATATTTGGTGCGTGCACACTTGAGATCTCGGCGAAAAGTGACATACTTTCCATACGGGGCAGGCAGTAGGGTAGGGCATGTACTGTATTATTCTGAAGATTGAATTTTCTCTGTTGACCTTCACCATAAGTACATAGATTCAGCAATATAATATTCTTATGATGACTACTTACTGCCGAAAAGAATTACCAATTATTAACAAAACTGCTCACTTACTGAAAAAAAACTGACTTAGATTTACAAAACTGACCGATAAATACTTCATCAACTAAAAATATGAAAGAAGTTATTTCGAACAACACAAGGATACACCCATGGAAGAAAAATAAAAGTTTGTCACCATACAAGATAATACGGCCATATGTCAGCAGCACATTCAGTGACCTTGAGGAGGAATTCAAGTTTCTACATTCCCAGGTATTCCCCAAGTTGAATGAATGGTGTCGTGAGCGTGGTTGCCATTTCGCACCTGTGGATGTGAGAAGGACGGCCGTTGATTTCCGAACCTCATCCGACTATATTCTCAAAACTGCCCTTGATAATGTGGCTCACGCAAGGCCTTACTTTATGTGCATTATCGGCAACAGATATGGACCATACAGATCCAGCAGTGCCAAGCTTTTATCCAGCATGCCAGCATCACAGCGAACTGCCAACCAGACAGCAATGGACAGGAATATCATCACTGCAGCCCAGCACGGCCACCCATGGGTACCTGAACCTGCATACCAATACTGCAGTATTATGGAGTTGGAAATCTTACTTGCCGCGTTCAAGGACAATCCATCTAAACCCTGCCACTGTTTCTTTTATGTCAAAGACTTCCACAATGTACTACCTGCCAATGGAAATTATAACCCTAATGATAAAAGTGAGCAGTTTTCAACATCAGTTGAATTAGAAGATGCTGAATCAGAAGATCGGTTAAATGATTTGAAACGAAGAGTCGTCAACAAAGGACTTCCGATCAAATACTTCCGAACAAAGGAAGAACTGCACAATGCAGTATTTCAGGATTGGAGTGAACTGATTGCAAAATTGTGTCCAGTCCTGCATCCTTCTATTACAGGTGAGTTGGGTATATTGAGTAATTGATTAATTGTGTTTGTTGTATGACTGACCAAATCTATGCAAGGAACCGAATCCACTTCTGTATTGGATGTCCATCTGATTTTTCTAAGCAAATCCAAATGGGAGATTCCACATTAGAAGGTTTTAGTCCAAGACCACCAACTCATAGGACTGTCCAGCTTGTGTAAAATAATTGGGACAGTTTCTCTTCGTCTCAGGAAATAAATTTGAACCCACCATCAAGCTGCCATTGAGTGGCCATAATATTGTAGTTTGAATCCTTGTCCACCAAATTTTGAACTGAAATTTTGTTAATACAAAATATGCCAAACCTTTTAAACTCAGAAACAATCAATTTAACCATAACAACAACTTATAACATAATTTTTAGTGGGTTTCATAACAACATTGGGATATTATTTTAAAAATCTTTTGCAAGATAATTTTATTAGAAGGAATGGAATGGACTAGAACAAATGAAACAAAAACCTTTCTAAAATATTGTTTGTCAGGAGTATATATTTATCCGTAAACTTTTTCACAATAGCAGTCATAATAAAGTGTGTTGTGTGTATTATATATCCCACTGCTATAAGTGCTGGTTTAAAGTAATCAGAAGTCACATTGCACTTCTAACAAAGGGAAGGAATATATATTTGTATTGGGACCAGTGTTGTATTACAGAATATTGTTTGGTTTTATTGTGTAGCTGTTTTTAATCTTTTCAATGGCCATTTAAATCACGGGTTATATTACACCATCCACTTAATACAGTAATACCAGATATGTTGTAACCCAATAAACCAATACAAATAAAACATAAAGTCAGAATTAACGTTTTTATCTTAATGAGACAATTTAAACATTCTTAGTTTTTAAGAAATATTAGAAAATACCATTTTTAATAAAATACTTTCCTAAATGTCTCATTGACATAAAACTTATATTCTGGATTTTATGTTTTTGTGTCAGACCTTACACCTCCTTAAATATAAAGCTTCACAAACATTGCTTAAAAGTTCAAGATATTAGTTTAAAAGATTAATTTTTTTGCATGGCAGTGAACAACACTAAAATACTGATGTTGTAAATCAGCTTTGTTACTCATGGTACCCTTTACAATTCAGTGATAAGAAAGACAACTCATATTCCATTTATTTCATAACCGAGCCCTTAGCATACTTGTCACTTGTAACATTTAAACTGTAGTTACCATAAGGAATCAAATTCATCCACAAGAAAATAAACCCAGCTGTTGAGCTCGCTATAGTTAATGAATAAGTTTTTGGTCCTCGTAGAGGGTTAGGTTGAGGCACTACCTGACGTTCTAGCGAGCTGCGCTGTGATCGAGGTTATCCTTCGATTCACTGGACGCTTTAAACCACATAACGTTGCCTCGGTCTAATTCTCTTGGTTTTGGAATCTAAGTCAATGTCTCAGCATAAGGTTTATTCTCCATCTTAAACACGCTCGTCATTCCGTCATAGATTCAGTTTAATAGTTTCTTATATCCATATGTTACTTTTTAGCAATTATATCGGGCACACTTACGTGGCTCCAAAAACTCCCTTAAGGGCATTTATAACGTTCTTAAACAGTTACGCTATATACTAGTAAACACATCACACAAGAACAATAAAAACCGGATTATACAGTGAAATACACGTCATACGATGACGTTTGACAATGTTGTCTTTTCCTTCGTCGAACAGGCGCTATGCATATTATAATATACATAAAAGTATAAACTTGCGGATGCAACACGGCTATCTCCATTCCACAGATGGTGAGTCAAGCATACAGATCTGGTCTGACCATAAGTTGGTTTCCCAACTACAAAATAAATATCATCGATACCATGCTCTGGAACAGCTGGAAGAAATGATTTCGAGTCACGTTTTAAATTCAACTTCTGATGGACAAAACCATACAAGTGAAAATGGTTACAATCAAAAAATTTTTATTTTAATATTTACTTGTTGGGAATAAGATATTCATGTTTATCCCCTGAATGGGAAAACCAAGGGGGTAACACACATGCAATCATCAGATCACCTTACACCCACCGTTGTTTAACTGAAGCTATTGAAGTGCGTTTTTTAATGTTTTATTACAAGCCACCACTTGCCTTAGTATTGCCAACACAACAGGCAACAGCTAGTTTCGATACCAAATCCTTCGGTTGTCAGCAAACATTCTAACTTCTATTTGCTTTTTTGTGTAATATACGTTTATTCAATAAACGTATATTACATTAAAATATTTTTTATGAGAAAACCATAAATAGAAATAACAAATATCACCATTTCTTTTTTAAAAATTGTGTTTTAAATAATTTGTCATTTTTTTAATGTTTAAAGTACACATGAAGAAACTCTAATATGGATGAAAAAAAAGGTAAGTAGTAGCAGAACTAACGGACAAACTTCATAAATTCAAACTTCTAAAGATAATATGTATTAATGAATTTTCCAAAAATGCAACAATAGTTGATTGTTTGTATCATAATTACAAACAAAGCTGATAGGAAAGAGAACAATAGCCATTGTTTCACTTTCATACATCATAACCCATTCTTAGTGGCTGAGATTAATAATTTAAAGGTAAAAACGATGCAAATTTAAATGTAAGGTATAGGATAGGATAGGAGATTCATGCTTATCCCCGTGAATGGGAAAAACAAGGGGGTTAACACACGGGCAATCGTCAGATCACCTCGCGCCCATCGTCGGGTTCCGCTGGGTTCAGGTAATGTCCGCTAATTGCCTTGATAAATAATAAACCGACTACTGCAAGCATCGAACCCACAACCCTGGGGCTTAATTATGAATCACTAACCCATGAAGCTATTAGCCGAACTATTACAAACAACATAACATTACCTTCAAACCATTCATCTGAACTAACTACAGTACATACAATCTATTTAGGCATGATCATACAACCAGCTTACTAATTTAAAACAATTTTACGCAATCCATTTCTAATTTAAAGCTATTCATAAATTCATATACTAATTTAAATATATTCATATCGAAAATCTTAATGTTATAGCCAGCATTACAAACAACTAACAAGGTGGATATTCACTTTGCCTGCTTATTCCCTTTTATTTCATGCACATTCAACTGTTATATTTGTGCAGAACATACATAGACTGAAATATCTTGTTTTTTACTGAGCTTAGTTTCG
>CH002681.1:287251-302847 GCA_000149265.1 Ciona savignyi
CCATGATTATTATAGTACCAACCCGTACAATTTATACCATGATTGTTACGGTACCAACCCCTACAATTTATACCATGATTTCACGGCACCGACCCCTACAATTTATACCATGATTATTATAGTACCAACCCCTACAATTTATACCATGATTTTACGGCACCAACCCCTACAATTTATACCATGATTTCACGGTACCAACCCCTACAATTTATACCATGATTTTACGGCACCAACCCCTACAATTTATACCATGATTTCACGGCACCAACCCCTACAATTTATACCATGATTTTACGGCACCAACCCCTTACAATTTATACCATGATTATTATAGTACCGACCCCTACAATTTATATCATGATTTTACGGCACCAACCCCTACAATTTATACCATGATTTCACGGCACCAACCCCTACAATTTATACCATGATTTTACGGCACCGACCCCTACAATTTATACCATGATTTCACGTTACCAACCCCTACAATTTATACCATGATTTCACGGCACCAACCCCTACAATTTATACCATGATTTCACGGCACCAACCCCTACAATTTATACCATGATTTCACGGCACCGACACCTACAATTTATACCATGATTTCACGGCACCGACACCTACAATTTATACCATGATTTTACGGCACCAACCCCTACAATTTATACCACGATTTTCACGGTACCAACCCCTACAATTTATACCATGATTTTACTTTACCAACCCCTACAATTTATACCATGATTTCACGGCACCGACACCTACAATTTATACCATGATTTTACGGCACCAACCCCTACAATTTATACCATGATTTTACGGCACCAACCCCTACAATTTATACCATGATTTCACGGCACCAACCCCTACAATTTATACCATGATTTTACGGCACCGACCCCTTACAATTTATACCATGATTATTATAGTACCGACCCCTACAATTTATATCATGAATATTATAGTACCAACCCCTACAATTTATACCATGATTTTTACGTTACCAACCCCTACAATTTATACCATGATTTCACGGCACCAACCCCTACAATTTATACCATGATTATTATAGTACCGGACACCTACAATTTATACCATAATTTTACTTTACCCTACCCCCTACAATTTATTACCATGGATTATTAATAGTACCGACCCCTACCAATTAATAACCATGATGTTTACCGGCACCGACCCCTCACAATTTATACCATGATTATTATGGTACCAACCCCTACAATTTATACCATCCGATTTATACGGCACCGACCCCTACAATTTATACCATGATTTTACGGTACCAACCCCTACAATTTATACCATGATTATTATGGTACCAACCCCTACAATTTATACCATGATTTTACGGCACCGACCCCTACAATTTATACCATGATTATTATGGTACCAACCCCTACAATTTATACCATGATTTTACGGCACCAACCCCTACAATTTATACCATGATTTTACGGCACCGACCCCTACAATTTATACAATGATTTTACGGCACCAACCCCTACAATTTATACCATGATTTCACGGTACCAACCCCTACAATTTATACCATGATTTTACGGTACCAACCCCTACAATTTATACCATGATTTTTACGGCACCAACCCCTACAATTTATACCATGATTTTACGGTACCGACCCCTACAATTTATACCATGAATATTATGGCACCAACCCCTACAATTTATACCATGATTTCACGGCACCAACCCCTACAATTTGTGGACTCGCGCTTTTTTGAAGCTGGTTGCTTGTAGTTGGCTGAGCTTGTTTAGCCGGCTGGCTGCCTAACGGTCTTTCGCGAGCTGCGCAGCGGAAAGTCTATTCTCCACAGATCGCACACTAATAATTATAGTGACCACGATTTGTACTGTCTTAATCTTAAACTCGAAGTTCATAACTCTTGATTCACTTTAGTTATATTCTGCGTATCATTCAATATACGGTTTATTCTCGAAGCGAGTTACTTAGTACGTCATTCAGCATGACGCCAGTTGTATAGTCTAAGGTACGTTATACAGCATGACGCAAGTTATCTCAAGTACGTTATTGTAGGTTATTTTATATTGAGGTAGGTTATTATTTTAGGTTATTTAAATTTCCAGAATATATAGGGACTTTACAAGGTGCGAAAAGTTTACGTGCGAGACGTTTCACATCTGCACGTTTGACTAACTGTGGGAATTGGGTGAAAAAACTATGTTAATGATTTAAACGGCAAAAATACAAAAGGTCCGTACAAGGTGATAATTACGTAAAAAGTAATAAAACACGTGAGAAAAACATCAAACGCAAAACAACGACGTATAAAGTATAAAATATTTTAGACATAAATTAAAACAAATATATATTATATTAGAGGTGCCACAAATTTATACCATGATTTTACGGCACCAACCCCTACAATTTATACCATGATTTCACGGTACCAACCCCTACAATTTATACCATGATTTCACGGTACCAACCCCTACAATTTATACCATGATTTCACGGCACCGACCCCTACAATTTATACCATGATTTTACGGCACCGACCCCTACAATTTATACCATGATTTCACGGTACCAACCCCTACAATTTATACCATGATTTCACGGTACCAACCCCTACAATTTATACCATGATTTCACGGTACCAACCCCTACAATTTATACCATGATTTTACGGCACCGACCCCTACAATTTATACCATGATTTCACGGTACCAACCCCTACAATTTATACCATGATTTTACGGCACCGACCCCTACAATTTATACCATGATTTTACTTTACCTACCCCTACAATTTATACCATGATTTTACGGTACCAACCCCTACAATTTATACCATGAATATTATGGCACCGACCCCTACAATTTATACCATGATTTTACTTTACCAAACCCTACAATTTATACCATAATTTTACTTTACCTACCCCTACAATTTATACCATGATTTTACGGTACCAACCCCTACAATTTATACCATGAATATTATGGCACCGACCCCTACAATTTATACCATGATTTTATGGCACCAACCCCTACAATTTATACCATGATTTTACGGTACCAACCCCTACAATTTATACCATGTGATTATTATAGTACCAACCCCTACAATTTATACCATGATTTCACGGCACCAACCCCTACAATTTATACCATGATTATTATAGTACCGACCCCTACAATTTATACCATGATTTCACGGCACCAACCCCTACAATTTATACCATGATTATTATAGTACCGACCCCTACAATTTATACCATGATTTTACGGCACCAACCCCTACAATTTATACCATGATTATTATAGTACCGACCCCTACAATTTATACCATGATTTTACGGCACCAACCCCTACAATGCATCCCAGAGAAAATGGTAGCATGGGAGAGCGATGACCATTCCATCCACCAGAGAAGTGGAGACGGACTCTTCACGCCATCAGCTTCATTCATTCAGTCATTGCAGTAAGTTTGATGACAGAATGCCAGAATGTTGGTCATTTAATGCATGATTTTTAATAACACGAAATTTATAAGATTTTTTGATTTACTCATCACGTAAAAGTTAACTGTTCAGATTTAGTACTTTTTGTCGTGTTTCTAGAGATGTCTTCATTTATATCAGTTTGATTTATAGAATTTTTCTTATTATATGATGAAATCATATTGAAAAATCTTTTTTTTCACTATGAGCACTAAATTTTAAATTTCTGGAATAAAAAATTTAAATCTTTTTTTAGTAATGCGCATTCCTACGCGCTACTGTCTTTTTCCAGCTATGGGGAATTATTTGTGCAATAAAAGTGATCAGAAGTAACACCACTGTATAGATTCACTTAAATATTGGTTGACAGACCACCAGCCACCATTATGAAGTCGGAAGCTCAAATCCTCGTGTTGGTTGGTGACCCTGGAAGCGGGAAATCAACTTTGTTGGCAAACTGGCTCAACGGGTTCCAGAGGAACAATCCAACAACACTGGTGATTTTACGTTAATGATAGGGGCTCTATATTCAGTACAACACTCCTGACGATTGTCGATTTTGAATTATGGTTCTGTATGATAATGGTTAAACTGATAAAATAAAATAGTTAGCATTTTCTCAGCAATTTTTCGGTCAGTTCAATATTAAAGTTCATTGACAAAAAAAACTCATAATTATACCTTAAACTTACTCAAGCCTTTATTAACCATTTCATGTTGGATTTTACAAAAGAATATTTAACTATAGTGGATGTGGAAAGTGCAGAGAATAAGTGGAAATATATATGTGGTGGTTAAACCCAAAACCTTCGTCTTTCTAGCCTCCAAACATCGAACTAACTTGTTAAATGTTTTATTGTAGCCCGTTAGTCTTGTGGTTTAGTGCGACACCTTTCAACCGAAAGATTTAAAGTACGAAACTGGTCGCCAGCTGGTCGGTTTTATCTTTGGGCAAGGCACTTAATGGACATTACTGAACCCAGCGGATTAATGGGTTCTACCAAATAAATGAACGTGTGAATCATACACAACACACTGGTTTTCCCATTCACAGGGATAAACATGAATATCCTATTCAGATAATATCTACATTCGTGGGATCATCGTATTTAAGCTACGACTTATCGGTGTTTATGTGTCGCTGTATATCAGTGCTACGATCCAACACATGGAACACAAGGTAAGTAAGTTTCACCACTTATTGTAGAACAGTGGAAATGGTGATTCTTTCCCCCATGTGATATCACTACAACCCAGTAGTATGTAGTTGCCGTCCAATGTATTGTCTGATAAATCTTGCAAAATTAAAGAAATAAGTCACACTTTCCCACCCAACTATTCAGCTAGTGCGACCGGTTAGTCTGGTGGTTTAGTACAAGGTGAGTTAGATGGAACACAGTGGAAATGTTGTTTTGCCGTTTTGTTTTCTTTTTTTAATTTTTTACCAAAAGCTTCTGTTGCGTGTTTTATTGTAGAAACAGAAAGTAAACCGAAATCCACAGGAGTTTACCCAGTGAAGTATTGGACGACGTACAAAGCTACGACGGACTTGTGGAGACATTTGCGTCGTGTCTGCAGCTTCAACCTTGTCTCATTTTGATTGACAGCATCAATGACATCAAGTATGGAATGCACCAAGATATTGGGGTTATTAAAGGTCAGTAATATCGGGGTTATTAAAGGTCAGTAATATTCGGGTTATTTAAGGTCAGTAATATTGAATTTAGTCAAAATCATTAAAGGTACGCCGATAAATTTGCCTAATTCTTGTTTGAATAGTTAATAATTAAACATGAAGGTCATAACTGACATTATCCTGGTTCCCATCATGGCCAGTATTCACCAGGCTTTTCTGTTTGGATTCTTTCTAAAATGGAATCAAATCTATTAAAATATTTTTGTGTTTAAAATGCCTACTTACCCATGTGCACTAATCCAGGATTAAAATGGCTACATTACCCATGTCCACTAATCCAGGATTAAAATGGCTACTTTACCCATGTCGACTAATCCAGGATTAAAATGGCTACATTACCCATGTCCACTAATCCAGGATTAAAATGGCTACTTTACCCATGTCCACTAATACAGGATTAAAATGGCTACATAAACCATGTCCACTAATTCCGGGTTAAAATGGTTACATTACCCATGTCCACTAATCCAGGATTAAAATGGCTGCTTTACCCATGTCCACTAATCCAGGATTAAAATGGCTACATAAACCATGTCCACTAATCCAGGGTTAAAATGGCTACATTACCCATGTCCACTAATCCAGGATTAAAATGGCTACTTTACCCATGTCCACTAATCCAGGATTAAAATGGCTACATAAACCATGTCCACTAATCCAGGATTAAAATGGCTACTTTACCCATGTCCACTAATCCAGGATTAAAATGGCTACTTTACCCATGTCCACTAATCCAGGATTAAAATGGCTACTTTACCCATGTCCACTAATCCAGGATTAAAATGGCTACATTACCCATGTCCACTAATCCAGGATTAAAATGGCTACATTACCCATGTCCACTAATCCAGGATTAAAATGGCTGCTTTACCCATGTCCACTAATCCAGGGTTAAAATGGCTGCTTTACCCATGTCCACTAATCCAGGTTAAAAATGGCTACATAAACCATGTCCACTAATCCAGGATTAAAATGGCTACTTTACTTTACCCATGTCCACTAATCCAGGGTTAAAATGGCTACATTACCCATGTCCACTAATCCAGGATTAAAATGGCTACATTACCCATGTCCACTAATCCAGGATTAAAATGGCTACATTACCCATGTCCACTAATCCAGGATTAAAATGGCTACATAAACCATGTCCACTAATCCAGGATTAAAATGGCTACTTTACCCATGTCCACTAATCCAGGGTTAAAATGGCTGCTTTACCCATGTCCACTAATCCAGGATTAAAATGGCTACATAAACCATGTCCACTAATCCAGGATTAAAATGGCTACATTACCCATGTCCACTAATCCAGGATTAAAATGGCTACATAAACCATGTCCACTAATCCAGGATTAAAATGGCTACTTTACCCATGTCCACTAATCCAGGATTAAAATGGCTACATTACCCATGTCTCAATAATCCAGGATTAAAATGGCTACATTACCCATGTCCACTAATCCAGGATTAAAATGGCTACATAAACCATGTCCACTAATCCAGGATTAAAATGGCTACTTTACCCATGTCCACTAATCCAGGGTTAAAATGGCTGCTTTACCCATGTCCACTAATCCAGGATTAAAATGGCTACTTTACCCATGTCCACTAATCCAGGGTTAAAATGGCTACATTACCCATGTCCACTAATCCAGGATTAAAATGGCTACATAAACCATGTCCACTAATCCAGGATTAAAATGGCTACATAAACTATGTCCACTAATCCAGGGTTAAAATGGCTACATTACCCATGTCCACTAATCCAGGATTAAAATGGCTACAGAAACCATGTCCACTAATCCAGGATTAAAATGGCTACATTACCCATGTCCACTAATCCAGGATTAAAATGGCTACATTACCCATGTCCACTAATCCAGGATTAAAATGGCTACATTACCCATGTCCACTAATCCAGGATTAAAATGGCTGCTTTACCCATGTCCACTAATCCAGGATTAAAATGGCTACATAAACCATGTCCCTTAATCCAGGATTAAAATGGCTACATAAACTATGTCCACTAATCCAGGGTTAAAATGGCTACATTACCCATGTCCACTAATCCAGGGTTAAAATGGCTACAGAAACCATGTCCACTAATCCAGGATTAAAATGGCTACATTACCCATGTCCACTAATCCAGGATTAAAATGGCTACATTACCCATGTCCACTAATCCAGGATTAAAATGGCTACATTACCCATGTCCACTAATCCAGGAGTAAAATGGCTACATTACCCATGTCCACTAATCCAGGATTAAAATGGCTGCTTTACCCATGTCCACTAATCCAGGGTTAAAGTGGCTGCTTTACCCATGTCCACTAATCCAGGATTAAAATGGCTACATAAACCATGTCCACTAATCCAGGATTAAAATGGCTACTTTACCCATGTCCACTAATCCAGGGTTAAAATGGCTACATTACCCATGTCCACTAATCCAGGATTAAAATGGCTACATAAACCATGTCCACTAATCCAGGATTAAAATGGCTACATAAACCATGTCCACTAATCCAGGATTAAAATGGCTACATTACCCATGTCCACTAATCCAGGATTAAAATGGCTACATTACCCATGTCCACTAATCCAGGGTTAAAATGGCTACTTTACCCATGTCCACTAATCCAGGGTTAAAATGACTACATTACCCATGTCCACTAATCCAGGATTAAATAGCTACATAAACCATGTCCACTAATCCAGGATTAAAATGGCTACTTTACCCATGTCCACTAATCCAAGATTAAAATGGCTACATTACTCATGTCCACTAATCCAGGATTAAAATGGCTACATAAACCATGTCCACTAATCCAGGATTAAAATGGCTACTTTACCCATGTCCACTAATCCAGGATTAAAATGGCTACATTACCCATGTCCACTAATCCAGGATTAAAATGGCTACTTTACCCATGTCCACTAATCCAGGAATAAAATGGCTACATTACCCATGTCCACTAATCCAGGATTAAAATGGCTGCTTTACCCATGTCCACTAATCCAGGATTAAAATGGCTACATTACCCATGTCCACTAATCCAGGGTTAAAATGGCTACATAAACCATGTCCACTAATCCAGGATTAAAATGGCTACTTTACCCATGTCCACTAATCCAGGGTTAAAATGGCTACATTACCCATGTCCACTAATCCAGGATTAAAATGGCTACATGATAAACCATGTCCACTAATCCAGGATTAAAATGGCTGCTTTACCCATGTCCACTAATCCAGGGTTAAAATGGCTACATTACCCATGTCCACTAATCCAGGATTAAATAGCTACATAAACCATGTCCACTAATCCAGGATTAAAATGGCTACTTTACCCATGTCCACTAATCCAGGATTAAAATGGCTACATTACCCATGTCCACTAATCCAGGATTAAAATGGCTACATAAACCATGTCCACTAATCCAGGATTAAAATGGCTACTTTACCCATGTCCACTAATCCAGGATTAAAATGGCTACATTACCCATGTCCACTAATCCAGGATTAAAATGGCTACATTACCCATGTCCACTAATCCAGGATTAAAATGGCTGCTTTACCCATGTCCACTAATCCAGGGTTAAAATGGCTACATAAACCATGTCCACTAATCCAGGATTAAAATGGCTACTTTACCCATGTCTACTAATCCAGGGTTAAAATGGCTACATTACCCATGTCCACTAATCCAGGATTAAAATGGCTACATGATAAACCATGTCCACTAATCCAGGATTGAAATGGCTACTCTACCCATGTCCACTAATCCAGGATTAAAATGGCTGCTTTACCCATGTCCACTAATCCAGGATTAAAATGGCTGCTTTACCCATGTCCACTAATCCAGGATTAAAATGGCTACATTACCCATGTCCACTAATCCAGGATTAAATTGGCTACATTACCCATGTCCACTTATCCAGGATTAAAATGGCTGCTTCACCCATGTCCACTAATCAAGGATTAAAATGGCTACATAAACCATGTCCACTAATCCAGGGTTAAAATGGCTACATTACCCATGTCCACTAATCCAGGATTAAAATGGCTACTTTACCCACGTCCACTAATCCAGGATTAAAATGGCTACTTTACCCATGTCCACTAATCCAGGATTAAAATGGCTACATTACCCATGTCCACTAATCCAGGATTAAAATGGCTACTTTACCCATGTCCACTAATCCAGGATTAAAATAGCCACTTTACCCATGTCCACTAATCCAGGATTAAAATGGCTACTTTACCCATGTCCACTAATCCAGGATTAAAATGGCTACTTTACCCATGTCCACTAATCCAGGATTAAAATGGCTACTTTACCCATGTCCACTAATCCAGGATTAAAATAGCCACTTTACCCATGTCCACTAATCCAGGATTAAAATGGCTACTTTACCCATGCTCACTAATCCAGGATTAAAATGGCTACATTACCCATGTCCACTAATCCAGGATTAAAATGGCTAATTTACCCATGTCCACTAATCCAGGATTAAAATTGGCTACTTTACCCATGTCCACTAATCCAGGATTAAAATGGCTACTTTACCCATGTCCACTAATCCAGGATTAAAATGGCTACTTTACCCATGTCCACTAATCCAGGATTAAAATAGCTACTTTACCCATGTCCACTAATCCAGGATTAAAATAGCCACTTTACCCATGTCCACTAATCCAGGATTAAAATGGCTACTTTACCCATGCTCACTAATCCAGGATTAAAATGGCTACATTACCCATGTCCACTAATCCAGGATTAAAATGGCTACTTTACCCATGTCCACTAATCCAGGATTAAAATGGCTACATTACCCATGTCCACTAATCCAGGATTAAAATGGCTACTTTACCCATGCTCACTAATCCAGGATTAAAATGGCTCCCCAAGACCATCCCCCCATCATGCCGCATAGTGGTATCCACACGGAGGTCGGACCTCACCTTCAAAGCATTGCAAAAGCGCCCAGATGTGGTTGTACACAAGATGCCTCCCATCGACCTGCACACACGGGAGGAAATATTTCATCTACATTTCGGAGATAATGGTTGGTTTAAGCAATTATGGCCAAAATTATTTTATAAGTACTTTTAAATGGAACTTTCACAAGCAAAACTAATTTTGCCTGAAAATAATACTATCGACGCAAAATAATTTATTGTTATATTTTTGACTTTCTTTCCAACAAAAACAACAATTTTTAACTGTTTATTGTACAATAGACAAAAATTGTTGTTTTTCGATGAAAAAAATAAATTTCAAACATAAAATTGGGAATATCTGACTCAATTTAATATTTTAACCAATGTTAACAATCTCAAAATTTATCTCTGCACCAAAGACCACTCAGTCCATATAGCTTGTAGAGTTCGTCAAATATTGTTTGTTATTTCTACTTCTTTATTATTTTAATTCCACCCTTTCAAAAGACAATGTTTATTAAGTTGGTTGTTTATCAGCGAAACCTCAAGGGTCAATGACAATATGATGACGGGTTCAATACCCTCCCACCACTACACACCCAGGTTAATCACCCCATATGGATAGGTGATTCATGTTTATCCCCGTGAATGGGAAAACCAAGGGCGTTAACACACGGGCAATCGTCAGATCACCTCGCGCCCACCGTCGGGTTACCTGAGCTATTGCAGTGTGTTGTATATAATAGACACGTTCCATCAATTTAGTAGAAACCATTAATTCGCTGGGTTAAGGCAATGTCCGTTAAGTGCCTTGCCCAAGAACACAACTGGCTAGCTAGCGACAAGTTTCGGACCTGCAACCCTTCGACTGAAATGCGACTAAACCACCAGACTAACCAGTTGAACATTTGACCCAGTTGTCGCCGTGCTCGGACGTGATCGATTGGAAAAAGTTTGGACGAACCGACTAAGCGAGAGACCACTATACCTGGCGACTCTGTCACACCTTATAAGGTCGTGTAGAAGCACAAGGGATATTGACCAGGTGATCGACAAGTGCAGCACATTCAGGATATTCAGGTATTTTCGGAAACAATGTTTTGGGAAAATGTATCTAGATTTTGTTTCTAGATTTCGGGATTATTGTTTTTGTGTTTATAAATTTGTTTTTTTACTTTATTACATTAGGATATAATGCCATATTCAATTTTATCCCTGTGTATGAGAAAACGCAAGGGTCCTAACACACATGTAATTTTCGAATATTTCTGCACCCACCATCGGGTTACCATAGCAGTTTGTTATAGGTTTGATATGTTCTGTAATTTTTAGTAGAACACATAAATCTACTGGCTTTGGGCGATAACCGATAAGTGCTTTACCCAGGGACACAACCAACTGGATAGCGATCAGTTTTGACCTTAACCCTTATGTTAAAAGGTGGTGTACTAAACCATCAAGCTATTTCGCCGAAAAGGTGTTAACTCTTTGTTTAATTAGTTCATGAAAGCGCAAAGGAGGTTAACACACGAGCAATCGTCAGATCACCTTGCGCCCACCGTCGGGTTACCGAAGCTATTGCACTGTGTTGTGTATGATTCACATGTTTTTTTCAATAAGGTAGAACTTATTAATCTGCTGGGTTCAGTCAATGTCTGTTAAGTTCCTTGCCCTAGGACACAGCCGACTAGCTAGTGACTAGTTTCGAATTTCCAATCTTTGGTTGAAAGGCTATTGCAGTGTGTTGTGTATGATTTATACATGGTCTGAAGTATTTTTGTCTATGTTTTACTTCCAACATTCCATTATTCGTCGCCCAACCAACCAGGGACTTCTGGAAGTCGGTGTTTCTGCTGTGGAGTCGTAGATACAGTTGGGGGAGGTTGTCGTCGGGACAACCAGGGTCGATACGGCATCGGGGTAACGCGGCGGGGTGGGTGGGTGATGCGCTCAAGTTCATCGCTGTGTCCCGATCCGGGCTGTTCCTCAGCGAGATTCTCCATCTGTTGCTATTGGTGGGGTATCGGGGGCGTGCGGTGGTCACCCCTCATGATTGGGGTATGTTCCGGGTAAGCTCAATATTTCTATACTAGCTGGTGGGGAAATGTACTTATTAAGTCCACTTTATCCAAGCTATGCCCACTAAGTGCTTTGTCCAAGGACACAAATCCATTGTAGGACTCCATTCTAGGCCCATGATGTAGTGGTTGGATATTGTATGGTGGATTTTTTCATAAATTTTTAAAGACCCAATTTAAGGATAATCTGACGGGTCTGATATCTCACACCAACCGCTGGGTTATCAGAGACATTGCAGTGCGTTGTGTATGATTGAGATACAGCTGTTTTAGTTTAACCCAATAATCCACTGAACCCAGGCTAAGTCTGCTTAAATACCTTTAAAATAAGGAAAAGCGAGCAGCTTGCGGAAAGTTTTTAACCCACAACCATTTGGCTGGACGGCAATGGACCAACCCACCAAGCTATTGAGTCGGACAATATTTAACATGTAACAACAGCTCCGGTAACCAGACAGTTACCTCCCTCCCTTCCACAGGCTGCTGCAGGGAATGCACTGAGTACGAGTCATGATGGGAGGATAGGAATCGCCCACGATGACGTGAAGCTTGCCCTCGATCACTGCTTGCTTGGGGTGGGAACCTACTCAACTGCCAAGTGAGTGTTGATCCCCTGTAATCTTTGTGCGAAACTAGTCACAAGCTAGTCGGTTGTGTCATTGGTCAAGGAACTTACCGGACATTGCCTGAACCCAGCGGATTAATGGGTTCTACCAAATTGAAGGAACGTGTCTATCATATACAACACATTGCAATAGCTCCGATAACCCGTCGATGGGCGCGAGGTGATCTGACGATTGCCCGTGTGACTACTCTACCAGGTTTTACCATTCACATGTATAAACATGAATATCCTGTATCCCCCCCAGTTCATCTGACCACAAGTTCCAGCAATACCACGCCCACCTCGCCACTTACTTCATCAACCATGGATCGATGGATCGCAAGCTTGTTGAGCTTCCCTGGCATTTCTATCAGTGCAAGGACTGGGTTCTACTGTGCCAGGTTCTATGCAAACCAAGGTGATTTAATCTTCCATTACCGATACTGTGTTGACAAAATGGAATTGGTTTTTTCTTCTTCTGTCCGGCTAAATCCTACCTTCATTAAATTACCCAGTTGATCTACAAATCATATCTGTTGATTATGTATAGCATGCGGTAATTCTTGATACTGTGTTAAAGTAACATGGGCTTCTAAGCAATATTATTAAAATTCACGGAGGCAGGTCTATTAATAAATATATTGTATACAATGATCCTTATTTGCTCTGCTACATTAACGACATCTGTAGTTTTAAATAGGAAGTATTGTGCATACATATTGGCAACCAGGCATAATTCCATGGAATATCATGGTAGCTATACTTTGCTTGGGTCAATGCAGTAAATAAATTTCATAATCCAAAAATTTTCAAGAATCTTAAAACTCTTAGATTCTTCATTGCGATGTGTGAGCACTCCCGCTTCCATACATCATTGTACAACGACCACCTCATGTACTGGAGGGAACTAAGCAGATTTGACTTCAATATTGCACATTGCTTGCCGGTGAATTAAATATGTTGGAACTATTTTAAATTACCTGTGTCTAATGGGATCTAACAGACATTACTGGAAGCTAAGAGTAAGGAAAGCTTGGTGGGATAAAATCACTTTCAAGGGTTGAAGGTTCGAAACTGGAACTAGCTAGTCAGTTGTGTCTTTTGACAAGACACTTAGCGGTCGAACTAAACCCAGTTGAATAATGGATTCCACTAAATTAAAGGAGCGTGCTTATCATACACAACACATTGTAAGATACAGTAACCCGACTGTGGCCATGAGGTAATGTATGCCAACTATTATTTACTATTCCTGAGCAATAAAAAGGTATTGACCATTGCCCAAGTCACCAGAGAGATAATTTATGGATGACTTTACTTAAGCAGTAGTGACATGAGAGGACAAATAATTGGTAAAATATGATTAATTTTTACCCCTAACTTCTCCATATTCCACAGAGCATGTTGGCAAGTCACCTCCCGCATGGGGAAAGTTTGCAAAACGTCAACTTCCTGCAACCTGAGCAACCTGGAAGCGACGGGAACGTTCTCCGTGCGTCGTCCGTCATGAAAGTTCCGTCGCTTATCATTGTGACTCAGCACGATGATATCGCCGCGTCGCACTACAGAAGCACGGAGAGTCGCTCGGGGACAGAGGATCGGGAGCAGAGCGAGACGGAGAGTTGTTCGTTCTTCATCACCGAGCCCGACCTGGACAACCATTTGTCGGTTGGAGGTTGGTTGGGTTGGATTAATTCATTAAGTCTGACAAATAGCTCGGTGGGTTAGTGCATAGCCTTTCAGCTGAACGTTTATGGGTTCGAAACTAGTAGCTAGCTAGTCTGTTGTGGCACTTAAAGGCACTTGGTATATATTGCCTCACATAAATAGCATGATGAGTTTTACCAAATTGAAGGAACGAATCATACAGAACACATGACAATTCCTCCGGTAACCCAATAGTGGGCGTGAGGTGATCTGACGATTGCCCATGTGTTAAAGCCCTTTGCATTTTTTTTTATTCATGTGTATAAACATAAATATACTATCCTCTTGTGTTGTTGGGCTGGGATTGCTTTCAGAAATTTTTCCTTATTGCTTTAACAAAGGACACATCCGACTAGCTTACAACCAGTTTCGAACCCGCAACCCCTCAGCTAAAAGGTGACGCACTAACCCACCAATCTATTTAGCCAAGTAGAAAAAAGGTTAAAGAACAAATTATGCAACTAATACTGTTAAGACCAAGTCCGACCGATTAGCTGGGTGGTTTAGTGCTGCGACTTTTAGCTGAAAGGTTGCAGGTACGAAACTGGTCTCTAGTTTGTTGGTTGAGTCCTTAGGAAAGGCACTTAACGGATATTGCCTGAACCCAGCGGATAAATTGGTTCTACCATATTGAAAGAATGTATCTATCATACACAACAACACACTGCAATAGCTCTGGTAACCCGACGGTAGGCACGAGGTAATCTGATGATTGTCCGTGTGTTAACCCACTTGGTTTTCCCATTTACGGGCATAAACATGGATATTCTATCTTGTCCTATTGAGGTTTAGTTTATCTGGCATCCCCCACATAGGGTGGTCGGCAATGGAAGAAGATCCAAAAATCACAATTGATTCCGCCAGTCTCACTCCAAATGAGTTGAGTCAACTGCATTATGAAGCGAGTTGGTTATTGTTCCAATTCGGTGCCGAACACAGTGTTGGGGCATTGGCACTACTGAAGCAATGTAGACTTCATATTGAGCATGTGAGTGAAGTTTGAATGGTAATTTTAGTCTGTGGTGTCTTGTATGGTAGTGACACTAATATGTTTACCGCTGT
>CH002681.1:302947-329143 GCA_000149265.1 Ciona savignyi
GCGGGTAGTCGGTGCCTTGCCCAGGAACACAACCGAGTAGCTCGCGACCAGTTTCAAACCTGCAATCTTTCGGTTGTAAGCGGTCGCATTAAACCACCAGACATATCAGTCAGATAAAAAAAAAACATCTTAACAGAATCGGCCTCTCACGTCACTGGAGCAGCTTGTGTTGTTTGAATCCATCCACTTGGAGTCGCTACACACCAGCAAATCAACCACCCAGGACTTACAACTTGCGATAAACATCTATGATTCACTTCCATTACCCACCATGGAACTTGGGTATAATAAGCTGCGAGATCTCTTGGAGAAAAAAGGTAATTTAGCTGGTGGTTTTAACCCCATGGACTGAAAGGCTATCACCAGTTGATCTTTCTCTTATCAAGATATTTATTTAGTTGAATTTCCCAATGGTTTTCAATGGCCGATAATAAAGTTTTGTCGCATAATATTCACACACGGTCTAATAGGATAGGCTATAGGAATTTCATGTTTATCCCTGTGTAATGGATTGGTTAGTGTTTTAAGTTTTAATGTTGTCGTATTTCTTTGTTTGGTATATTATTATTTGTGACAGTTTTTGGTCTTTCACTTGTGATACTATGCATTCTTATCTATGGTCACTGTTTAGTTTAGTTTATTCATTTTTTGCCCCAGTATTAAAAAATGGTAAACGAATAAAATCACGACACAGGAACAGGAAAAGACGGCAAAACGAACAGTCGTTAAAACACGTCATTAAAAAAATGATTCACTGTGATTTTAAGTTGCGCCCCTGCAGGCTGCTCCCAGTGATTCTTACCATATGCACAGTTTATTGGTTGTCGGCACAAATTGTTTTTTTTACCGTTATGTGACTTAAATGGATTTGAAGGTGCAGTTCTCGTTGTACCTTCGAACAAGCGTATCGCATTTTTATTAGGTATTTTGGATTTATTGTGAAGTGTTGAGTATATACTAAGTGTCACTGACGATTCGAAAAACTAACGTTTGTCATAATTTTATTATTGTTTTAGTCGTAGTATCTTAAGCAAAAGTGGTAACGCCTGTGAATTGAAAAATGCTAGAGATGTTATCATATGACAATGGGTTACCAAAGCTATTGCAGTGTCTTGTTTATGATTAGGACGTTTCTTTAGTTTTAGTTCAACCCATTTATCCATTGGGTTCAGGTGAAGTCCACTAAGGACCCAACCAGCTACCTAGCGACTGGTTTCAATCTTACAACTTTTTGTTAAAACGTTATGCACCAACCCATCAAGCCATTTAGCCATACAATAACTCATACAATACCTCTGCAAAATCCACCATTGGCACAATGTAATGATTTTATATAGAAACCAAACGGTAAAAATCAACAGAAAATACCAACTGACAACTACTGTACTTTTGCCGTTTTATCCTGTCACCTTAATTTAAAATTATTGTTTTATTCTTCTTTATTGTAACGAAGGAGCGAAAAAATAAACTAAACTAAACCTATTTTAATCTGTAGGTGCAGTCTGTCTGCGTTTTGCTAAACAACTAACAAATGAAAGGGAAGAAGAAAAGGCTCATGCTTTGTTCATGGTATTTGAAATAATTTTGCAACATTTTGTCAAATCAATCCAATGTATTTCCAAAACAGGTTGGCTACAATTCAATGAAGAAATGTGGGAGTGTGTGTGGTCAGGCCGCTGCTACTGCCATATTTGGAAAGTTATTAGCAAGTCAAGGTAACTTATGCATTGATAACATTTAAGTTGAAAATACTTTGGATGATCCACATAGAAACTGAATAACTTTTGTTCAGTGCATATTGCTGTGCTACATTTCTGTTGTTTTTTATGTATTAGACAAGATTTTAGGTAATTATTGACCCTACCCAGTGGTATATAATGAGTCGTCCATATTGGAAGTCATGATTATCCACACACTGTAATAGCTCCAGCAACTCGACTGTGAGCATAAGGTGTCTTACGATACCATGGATAAAGCCTGGCTTCCCACCCACGAGGATATAAATGAACCAACCATCCACACACTGTAATAGCTGCAGCAACTCGACTGTGGGCATGACGTGTCTTACGATACACATGGATAAAGCCTGGCTTCCCACCCAAAAGGATATAAATGAACCAACCATCCACACACTGTAATAGCTCCATCAACTCGACTGTGGGCATGTGGTGTCTTACGATACCTGTGGATAAAACCTGGCTTCCCACACACGAGGATATAAATGAACTAACCATCCACACACTGTAATAACTCCAGCAACTTGACTGTGAGTATGAGATGTATTATTGTGCTCGACTGTGAGTATGAGATATATTACTGTGCACCTGAGCAAGTCACTGTACATTGCTCTAACCCAGTGGTATCTATTGAGTTGTTCAAACTAAAATTTATGTATGATTACCCACACACTTTAACAGCTCCAGCAACTCGACTATGAGCATGAGGTGCATTACTGTTTATTGGCAACCTGTTAGTTAAGCATTTTTGCCCAATAAGATTGATGTATGTGTTTTTTAGATGAACTTGACCAAGCAGAAGTTATGCTGAGGAAATCACTGTGTACTTGTTTATACTGGCATGGTAGCAAGCATGTGAGGGTGGCTGGTCTGCTGAGGGATCTCGGCAAACTCTACTCTGCTAATTATGGGTATGTTCAGTATGGACACAAAGATTTTTATTGATTTACTTGTATAGTACCCCTCAGTACTGGGTCGCGCTTGCAAAGTTTTTTAATCAAGGCTAACATTAAATTTAGTTAATTTTGATTTAAATTGTTCTGTTGAAATTTATTTTTATTAATGTAAAGTTTAACGGCCACGTCTTTTTTTCCTAATTTGTAATGTGTCTATTTACTGACGTGTTTTAACTTTTGTAGTTTTGCCGTTTTATCCTGTCTCCTCAATTAAAAAAATATGTTCTATTATTCTTTATTGTAACGAAGGAGCAAAAAATTAAACTAAACTAGATTAAATTGGATATCCAGCTATTAGTTTACTCTGCGCCTGTTGGGTTACTGATTTTTCTGCTTTGATCAATTTTTATACTGAAGTTCCTGTTGCATGTTTTTTTGCGGAAACTTTATTCTAAACTAAATTCCTGTTTCTTGCTTGACTTTTAACTTGTTTTAATGACTGTTGTTTTGTCTTTATTTTGTTCTACTAGATTAACAATGACATATCTTATTCATGTATGAAGTTAGAAAAGGAACTTGTAAATATTGCTAATTGTAGTGCAAGGTACAGGGACTGTTTACATATATATTCCTTTTGCATAGTATATACATATCCAGGTTTGATAATATTAAAACATTCATTTACAACTGCCTATATGGTATGTAGTGACCAACTTCTTATTCTCGAGGTACCCCCAAAGAAAAGCGATGTTTACTTACAAGCAAGCCCTGGATATCTTCCAGTACCACGGTAGAACACTTGAAACGCCTGATCTCTTCAACAAAATTGGTAAAAAAGTTTGTGGTAAAACGTTGACTATGATAACTATACAAACTTGGTAGCATGCATGTGGTATCTGATGGTGGAAGTTTAGTTTTGCTTCAAATTTTAAAACACTCTTGACATAAGAACATTCTGTAATAGCTCAGGTAACCCGACAAGGGGCACGAGGTAATCTCACAATTACCAGAGGATTGTTGTATTTGATTAAAACTTTCCTTTAATATTGGTACAACCCATTAATTTGATGTCCGTTAAGTGCCTTGTCCAAGGATGACAAGCTAGTGACCCGTTTTTTTTATTGGGTCAAGTCGTAATTACTGGGTAGTCAATGCCCACGAAGTATCTTGCCCAAGAATAGCTTCAACAATCTTACAGTGAAGACAAAATAAAAGGATCATCATCACAATGTTATCCTAATCCGACATGGTGGTTTAGTGCAACACTTATTAACCGAAAGGTTGCAGATTCCAAACTGGTGCCCAGCTAGTCGGTTGTGTCCTTGGGCAAGAAACTTAACGGACATTAACTGAACCCACCGGATTAATAGGTTCTATTGAATTAAAGGAACATGTCAATCATACACAACACATTGCAATAGCTCTGGTAACCTGACGGCGGGCGCGAGGTGATCTGACGATTGCCCGTGTGGTAACCCCCTTGGTTTCTGCCATCCACGGTAATAAACATAAATATCCTATCCCAACCTATTCAACCAACGGTCACACTAACAGCACGAGTTGCTCAGGTGAGTTGTTGTTCGAGGAAGGGACACTGAGGAGCAAGGAAGAAGCTCTTTCATGCTTCCAACAATCCTTCGACACCATTGTCACTGAGAAAAGCCCAACTGACAGCATGTTACACCAATGTAGCAGGTTTCAATGTTTGAAGTGGTTGTTGTGGCATTGTGGTTCTTGTTTATGTCAAGTTAAGTTTAATACAGTGGTATAAACTGTATTAACTCAACTTAGGATAGGATATTCATGTTTTATTCCAAAGAAAGAAAAAAACGTAAGACCAGTTCTAACATGTACAAACATTGAATTCTCTCTATACACCATTGCAGTGTATTGCGTATGATTGAGGCTTTCCTTTGGTAGAACCCATTAATCCACTGGGTACAGACAATGTCTGCCTTGCTCAAAAACACAACTGACTAGCTAGAAACCAGTTTTGAACTTGTAACCATTTAGCTTAAAGGCGACGCGTTAACCAACCAAGTTATTCGGGCTTATACTGAAGGACCATTATAAACCAAATACAATTGAAAAATAGGATATATTCATGTTTATCCCAGTGAATGGGAAAACCAAGGAGGTTATCACACGGGCAATCGTCAGATCACTTCGCGCCCACCGTCGGGTTACCGGAGATATTGCAGTGGGTTGTGTATGAATCGCACATTACTTTAATTTGGTAGAACCCATTAATCCGCTGGGTTCATGCAATGTCCAAAAAATACCTTGGACAAGGACACAATTGACCAACAAGCGACCAGTTTCGAACCTGCAACCTTTCGGCTGAAATTTTTCGATGCACTTAACCTTTAGACTAATCTGTCGAATTAAAAACTCCACACCGGTAATTGTTTTAGTTAAGACTTGCGTCACCATCCACAGAAACATCAGACAAGCATCGCTGGACTTGAGCAGTGGAAGATTTGCATTCGGACGAGCGGTTGCCCAAGATGAACGCGACACTGACCGACCATACAGTGCAATGTCGTGGCACAGTAATGAGTTGTCACGAAAAATTCAGTCAAGGTGTTCCTCCTGCTCCCCTGTGAATAGTGTAAGTTGTGATCTTTATGTGTGATGTATAATCTAATATTTTACTACATGGAGGGTTTTATGTGAATAAGTTGTGTCTCATTATGTAGTGTGTAATCTTATGTGGGTGGGTTTTGTTGGAGTAAATTAGAAAATATATATGGGGTCCGGCTTGTTAGCTTTTTTGGTATGGTGTCTAGTTGATTGTATCCTTGGGCAAGGAACTTAGTGGAAATAACCTCAACCCAGTGGGTTATTGGGTTGTAATTAAACTGAAAAAAACATCCTTATCTTATACAACTTTCTGCAATAGCTCTGGAAAATTGACAACAGACACAACAAAATTGATACTCTTCCCCTACGTTGTTTCATTCCGGAAAATCAACATGAGTGTCCTAAAAATACCCATATTATCCATATTGTAAGAGTATCTGTGCATGGCTGAAATAACCGGATATTTTGATGGGTCATGCATACAATAACACACGGGCAATCGTCAGATCACCTCGCGCCCACCGTCGGGTTACCGGATATATTGCAGTGTGTTGTATATGATAGACACGTTCCTTTCATTTGGTAGAACCCATTATGCCGCTCGGTTCAGGCAATGTCCGTAAAGTGCCTTGCCCAAGGACACAACCGACTGGCTAGGGACCAATTTCCAACCTGCAACCCTTCGGTTGAAAGGCACTTATCCACCAGACTAACCAGTCGGACCAAGGGATCATGTTTTAACAATAAGATTAATAAGCATTGTCAAAATCTATGATCAGAATAACCCGATTTCTTATCATTCAGGTTCGGAGCAGTAGAAAAGGATCAATCAAACAAACCAACCGACCTTATAGTTCATACAGTGCACGGTCTTATGCTAACCGAGTGGTTTTGACACCAAGAGTTAAAACTGAACGGCAGGTAAAACTATTGTTATTGCATTATACGTTATTATTCTTGGTTACTAAAAGATTCCACAATTATGTAGCTGACATGCCGCAGTGACCCACAACCATCTATCTATCCATGTTTCACACTTGAATAGAAAGAGGTCAATCATCTGGTTACCTCATGTTCACTATAGGGTTAAAAAAGCTGTTGCAGTGTGTGGTATATGAAAGTTCCTCTGCACAAACAACTGGATTTACTTCAACAATTTTTTTTGGCTGAAAGAATGTCTTTTTGTTTCACAGAAGGCTTTACTTTATTCTTATATATGTAGGCCATCTTGTATCAAGGTTACTATGTTAGAACCATGTAAATGTCAAAAGCTTTTGCAGGTAAAGTCTGCTGGAGCCAAGTTCCGTTGCAGCCCTCGATCTTCAAGTGACCCTGGTAGCGCACATATGAAGCCTGGTATGTTATCCCTTAATATACCGAGCCCAAATGTTGGATAAGTTCCTTAATCAAGGACAAATCCATCTAGCCCAGTGGTTCTTAAACTTTATCTGTGGCGCCCATTGGTGTTTCAAGCATGCCCACACCTCACCTCAAAAATCCAATTCATGAAAATTAGTTTATTTGCCATTATCCTGCTTAGTGTAAAAGATGCAACTGTTTTTGTGAAATTAATCGTTAAATTGAATTAAGGTAGTAACCATAGTTCAGAGCTGCTTTTTATCCATATGTCACTGACATGCCCACGCCTTCTGAAGCTTTTACCCCCAGTTTAAAAATCCCTGATCTAGCCATTGGTTTGTTTTTAAACAATATTGTGAAAACCTCCTGATTCAAACCTACAGTTGCCCACAAATTGGAAGAATATAAAGTGGTCACAACTGGCACAGATGGAGAGGAAACATCCGTTGTTATTGTTCATGGGAATTCCCCAAGATCGATAATAAGTGAAGGAGGTTCTACGCAAACCAAGGTATCTTTTGGTTTAGTTTGCACACTGCTTGCCCTATTATTAAATAGATGTTTACCATTGAACAAATCTAACTGTTGGAATTGTTTCTCTACGAGCATGAAGAACCTTCAGTAGCTTTATATATAGGCGTTATAACACAGAGTTTTTACTCAGGTAATCATAAGATTACGTCATGCCACTGTCAGATAACTGGATTGCGTTATCCGTAGTATCTTGCCCAAGTGCGCAATGAACTAGGTGGTGACCAATTTAAACCTTTCACCCTTCAATTGAAAAATTCACGGTGCTCTTTAGTTGAACATTAGAATAAAAAACTTATTTCTACGTTGTTGTTATGCTAATGTTTAAATACCAATTTATAGACATTAATTTTAATTTTTGACTGTATTTGGTAATGAATTTATGTAGTATTCTGTATTGTGCTAATATTTAAATCTGTATATTTTACACACAGTATCGAAGTATCAGCCCAAGGATACGCTCAAAAAATTCCATTCGGTAAGTTATATGGTGCTTACCACTTTGTTGTGGTGGTTGCTTCAGTTTTGTTATTTTGACTTACCTTGCGCCCCTAGTTGTGTTACCGTAGATATTACAGTGTGTTGTGTATGATAGACACGTTCCTTTAATTTAGGAACCGATTAATCCGTTGGGTTGAGGCAAAGTCCAAGTGTCTTTCCCAAGAACACAATCGACTAGCTAGCGACCAGTTATGACACTACTTTTATCCACCAAGCTATTTGGATGGCAACATACCAGACCGGTTTTGTGTTTAATACCAGCCACCACCATTAATCTGTGCGTACTTCTTCAGGGCCTTAATCTAAATGTAATAAACATGCTGCATTAAAAAACCCAACTTAGGATGCATATAGTCTGTGGGTTGAATGTGTGTTATATTTCACATAAGATATTTCCAAAATGCAATCTTTGCATACAGTGTGATTGAAGCCCAATATAATAGACCAATATAGTTTGGGTATAATTCAAATTTTTTAAAGTTTGGGTTTCTATGGGCTGTTGATGGATTGTAACAATATTCATAAAAACCTTCTGATAAAAGAGATTATAATGAACATCGACACCAAATCCAGTTTATTTCTTGGTGGGTTATTACGTCATATTTTGTCCAAAAGGTTGTAGATATGCAATTGGGCGCTAGCTGGTCGGCTGTGTCCAAGGCACTTTGCAGATATGGCCTTAATGCAGTAGGTTACTGGGTTATACGTTGAGGCAATATCCAAATCATACACAACACACTACAATAGCTTCAGTAACCCCAGGGGTGAGCGCAAGGTGATCTGACGATTGCCCGTGTGGTAAGAAACCTTACAGCTTCCCATTCACAGAGATAAAACATATCGTGTATATTCAAAATATTTTTTTATTGCAGAAGCAGTCAACAGATTCACCCAGGATCGAGTAGGCTGTGCTTGAAAGTTCATGGCTCCCATTCAAAGCTATCTGACCTCCTTCCACCACCCATATCCCCACGTTCTGCACCTGCAACCAGCCTTCACCACCAGTCTGCATGGTATAATGTACCAGGGAGATACATCAGGCCTGGAGAAGTCTTGCCAGCCAAGAGGAGTCAGGTAATTTGCATAAAAAAATGTATTCCGACAGTTCAGCCTGGTGGTGTGTTAACCCCCTTGGTTTTCCTACTTATGGGAATAAACTATAATATTCTATCCTAACCTATTCCTATGCACTGCTATTGTAATACACCAATGTTTAAAGTTGTATCTGCAACAATAATATTCTTTTTGTGCTTATGGCACCCTATTGAAGAGATAGATAGTTTTTAAGGCTTATGGCATTAAAGACGTTAGTGTGGGGCAATCTGGCAACTTTTAGAATTTTGCAAGATGTTTTTGCCAAATTTAAAAAACCCATTAGCACAAAATGAATAAAAAAACAAATTAAAAGGCATTGAATGTTGAAATACACTTTAATGTTCGCATTGATTTGCCATCCCAATCGCACCCAGACTAAACAGTAGAAGCGGCGGCAAGTGTTGCGGTTTAGTGTGATGCCTTTCAATCGAAAGGTTGCAGGTGTGAAACTGGTCGCTCAGCTAGTCGGTTGTGTCCTTGGACGAGTCACTTTACGGACATTGCAGAACCCAGCGGAATATTGGATTCTACCGACGGGACACAGCGAGGTGCTGACAATCTTACGATTGCCTGTGTGTTAACCACCCTTGGGTTTCCCATTCCACGGGGATAAACATGCATATCCTATCCTATCCTAAATGGCACCACAGTTGAAAATCACTGATCTACGTTGTACTGGCAATGACCCATTAACCTCTGAAAACCATTGCATATTTGGTTTGATTAACGGACAAAGGAAAGACAGAGGAATAGACTTGGAACCAAACAGTTTATCATCACACAATCACTACAAGGGTTAGGATATTCATGTTTATACCCGTGAGTGTAAAACCAGGGGGATAGCACACAGGCAATCGTCAGAACTACCTCGCACCTACCTTGTGTATAATACACGCATTCCCTAAATTTAGTAAAACCCATCAATCCGCTGGATTCAGGCAATGGCGACGCACTGAACCACCAGACTAACCCGTCGGAACAACACGTGATTATACAAGTATTTTTAAACATATAACAGATTTAAATACAATATCGGTTTGTAGTTTATGTGACCAAGTTCACATTTCACCTAGAAACGACCACTGAGCACGGGAAGAAGCTCGTTATACGAACAACATGGAACAAGTGCGAGGAGCAGTCCTACCCACCGAAGCTCACACATATAGAGGTATTTGTTGCATATTGTTGGGTGTTGATACACAAATAGGATATTCATGTTTATCCTCGTGGATGGGAAAACCAAGGGGGTTAACACACGGGCAATCGTTAAAACATTGGTTTTGGCGAATTGATTGGTTTTGCTAAAACTAAACGAACATCCCTATCATACGCAATACAATAGCTCGGTAAACCCACGGTTAACGTGAGGTAATCTTACGGTTACCCGTGTGAGAACGCTTCATTACGTGTGTGTGACAAAATCGATCGTCTCTTAATACTTCTAGGTTTTTCTACTCGTAGTAATAAAACATGAATATCTAATGACTACATTACCCATCATGTTGTTTAACTAATTAATCAAATCCTACTTTATCAGGTACACCCATTTTTATGTGGCAACCATGCATAAACACACGAACTCACAGAGTGACATACTTAATTGACGCCCTCTGTCCACAAGTTATCATTTAAAGTACATATTTATACTGTGTTCCGCTATTGCGGTGAATGATTTCTCTCATTGATGTGGTAGAGATTGCAAACATTATTATCTCACTGTGTTTTATATTTAGTTAATATTTATACACGCTTTGTTTATCGAATGATTACACGTTGTGCCAATTTCGTATGTGTTACAACAATACAATAGATATGATAATCCAAAAACTGTCATTTTTATTGACGCGTATTAACAGTGCAGGAATAATATTTATTTATCTGTAATCTTTTAGCCATCTTAGGATAACGGTTACCGCACACTTTTCTTTAAGGCTTCAGTTAAATAATTTTTGATTTACAAATTTGCCTATTTTTAATTCCAATATACTTTACGTGTTGCCGTCGCGTCTGGCTATACCACATATATAATTAATTAGTTTGATTGTAAGTATTTTTAACGGTTGTCGTTTGCGTGTGGTGGTGGAAAAATACCGTAAGCTAATTTCAAATCAATAAGGTGCCTACCGGCGATAACAAGCATAAATTGTAAGCTCAGCTTCTTTCCTTTTTCTTATCCTGTAATTTTTATCATTTATTTTTACAGTGACCATTTTTTATGAAATAAAAAAGCAAATCATCATCTCAAAATAAAATATAAAATAATGTAGTAATTCAAGAACGGTAACAACTGTAACATTTTTATTAATTCCCAAATCTTCCATCTTGTCTGGGGGCCTGAAAACGCCGAGCTTTCGAGCTGGCAGGTTTGGTCTTGTTCAGAGGAACAGCGGCGCGCTTAGCAGGTACTGGATTTGAGCGGTGATGGGTGGTGTTTGGTAGTTGTGCAGTGATGCCATGTAGCAATAGAGGGTTAAACGTACTGTGCGATTCTATAGTCCCCATTTCTTTAGTTATCTCGGCCCTTGCTTGAAGAGAAGTAATGTCCCATTTCGCCTGAGTCGGCAAATCATTGTAATCCATCACAAGGTCTCGTGAGCCGACAGATTTGATCAACAAGGTACCAGGGCTACCAGCTGGTAATATTAGAAAGAAAGCTGTGCGTGGTTGAACGCGACCTCGTCGAGTCGGTTGTGGCGTGATGTTCTTACAAACTACACTCATTTCGTTATCTATCAAATACTGCGAGAAGGAGAGGAATCGGTTTTGGTTCGTCTCCAATTCCTCCCATTCCATACGCCAACAACGGGAACTGTACATTATGTATGGGTGGCCGAATAAAACCGATTCACACACTGTATTACTGGGCACTTGTTGCACTATTTGTAACTTTGTGATCGGGACTGCTTCCGTTTGTTTGGAAGATTTCATAGCTTGTTGGCTTCTCGTTTGATCGCTGCTTGGAATGAGGTCATAGCTGTGGTTGAATGGAAGTTCCGCTGGATCGATAAGTCTTTCGCGTAAATCGCATTTTATTTTCAGTCCATTTTCATTTGAGGCAAAATACAAATGTAGATGTTCACGCTCCGTGCTTCGGTCGTACAGCCACCGCCGCATAAAGAGTTCGATACTCATAGGATCCGAATCAGCAGAAACAAAGTCTAACACCCCAGTCAAATCTACACCGTCATTATCGTATTCTGAATCCACCCTAACCTCGGTATTCCCGGATGAGTAATTTCCATCAGGTGCCATTCCTACGCAACTTACACGGGGTATATCCGACAAATTGATGCCTCGTAACGCTTTGCTAATTGCGGGCTTCGCGTCTGCTGGTGACTGAAAGCAAACGACGGCCAACTCCAATTTTGAAGAAACTGTAGCGTTTCGTTTGAACTTCTGAAATTGTGTAACGGCATCGCGAATCGAATGTTCCAGAACTCGACTAGAATTATCATTTGTCCGACTGACATTGAGCTCTGCAGATATTCGTTTTAACTCTATCACAGCCGTTTGGATTCTACCTAGAGACTCATTGTTAAGTTGTGTGAACGGCAAAAGCATTTCGGGATAAGAAATGGCGCACAATATACTGAAGTGTGGAACACGTTTTGGACCACTTCTGATGCTGCACAGAAGGTTCGCAAACCTCATGATCCCATCACACAAGTGGTCTATACTCTCTTGCGTGAACGATGTAGTCAGATCTACGATCATGCAGTGTCCAGGCTGTTGGGAGAACGGGTATCGAGCACAAAACCCTCCAATCGAAGCCATTATAATGAGTTCGTCAAGAACGAACAGGTCAATATATAGAATTCTGCAATTAGTGTTTTCTAGGATCTTTAAATAAAGTTTAATAGTTACATGTTTAGGATAGAGAAGTTATAAAGTACATAACATCGCCTGGAAATAAAGAAATGTGGTTCAACGTAGTTTGTCCTCAAATTTGTGGGTTTTACCACGTGGTGGCAGTATTGCACGCCAATGTTAAGTTTAACAGCAGTCAAGATGTTTATACAGTTACAAAGTCGTAAATTAGGACAACAAAAAAACACATTTTGTATACTATAGTAACTAACAATCGCATGCTACGACAAGGATGTAAATATTACTTGAATCGAAAAATTCTATTTCACAAAGGACGCAATTTAGTAGCGTCAAAACAAATTTCAAAAATAGAATAAAAGACTTTAAAACAATGTCCAAAAATAGGTCATTAATAAATCATATAGCTAATTCAATTTTAAAATTGCGAATTTGATTTATGTAGAATTGGTTTCCTTAATTTACGTTTAAGTTTAAAACTAACACAATTTTCTTGCAAAGAAACAGATTTTTCGGGACTAAATCACGTTTGGAAAAATTTCGAACAGTTGGCAAATTGAAGAAATTATTTTACACTTTTAACCAATTTCACCAATTGTAACACATTTTAAAAAAATTTACTGTAATAAACTAAAAAAAGAACCAACGACAGATAAAGCTAGCACTCTAGCAGGTTGGGAGAAAATGACTGTACCGGTACCGGTTCTGCAAGTCATGACTGCCTTTAAAGTATTGTTCAGTATTAAAATTTCTGTTTGTTAAAATCGCATATATTTGACTGTGGTCGAAAATCAATGAAACTAAAGAAAAACTTATAAATAAACACCCTTGGGGCTATTCTGTATATTGTATAAACAGACATTTCCGAAGAATAAGCAACCAAAAAGGGAAAAATTAATAACTCTTTCCGTCAATGTTTGCTGTGAGAATAACAACTGAAATAAATTCTAAACTAGAAATTAAAAATTAACAGATTTTGCTTTCTATATCATTATTCCAACTGAAAATTGTACACATTAACTTCTGCTGGCGCGCAGAATATGTGATTCTTGATAAATAGAGGTCTTTGTGACGTTTTAGCGCTTTAACCAATCGGCATGTCTCATAAATATCCATGTTTTAATATATAAAATACTCAAGTTTTCAGAAACAAATTTAAAACTTATAAATAAAAAAACACAGTTAAATTGTACTTTTTTTGTTAGCGAAATAAAAGCCTAAAAATGCGTAAATGCGTAAATTAAACCTTAGTTGTACACATATAACCCCCACTTAATTATATAAACCAGCATTTAATATAAAACAATATTCTGATGATATATTGCCTTCAAAATCTTTATGTGTACTTTTCCGACAATATTATTAATTGTTGAAAATCGATCTATAGAATGAAATTTACGGAGACAATATTAATCTTTTTAAGCACAATTTATCAAATAGAGTTAATTTGCACATAAATTAGAAAAGAGAACCGTAGCAGATTGAAAACAAACAATACAACCTTTGATACCCACATTAAAACACGACAATAGCGCGTTAGACGCTTTTTGTCGATTACTCAAGAGCCTAGCACCAAACACCATATTGACCGAACACTCAAACCTTATCAGAACATTGTTTCTACAGACCAAATGCTTACACACAACGTAATAATATCTTGTAATAAAATTAATGGCGGTTGATTTTACATTTGATTGAATTTGTATTTGTTCTGATATTTATGAGAAAACAAAATTGTTGGCTTGCTGTGAGATGAATAATCAATCATTTCAGATTAACGAAAATAAAATTACATTTAAAACTCGGCTATACAGTTATCGCGGAGTCCATATGCCTCCAACGCTTTTCGCGTTCCCAGATTCGATTTCGCGGTTTTTATTTACTGTCTTAAACAAAAGCCGATGGCACGCTTCTCTCTCGGCCGGCTATAAATGATACAAATTACGTTACCTGTCAAGGAATCCCTAGCGTGTGCTCGGTCATGAGGCGTAAACCGTCAAGAAGCGGCGACCGGGGGATAAACTGCGATTAAAACAACAATGGTGTATTGGCTCGATAATATTAGCAAAATGAACCCGCTCCCAAAGGCCTAGGATAATTCTGCATCAATAGATACGCGTCCTTCGCCATTATTGCATTATATACCAGTGTTTGCCATTATCCCGCTGACTAACCTGGCAGGTCGACTGGCCTAGATGACGGTACTGCCAGCTATTTTTATTTGATTTTGTAAGTAGCGGCCGTTTTGGCACAATATCGACCTCCCAAATATAATGCCAACAGATAAATTATAAAGTGGGCGAAACTTCACATAGAAACGCAAATTGCATTGGAAAATTTGGCCGATTTTTATTTGTGTTTGTCAACATATTTATATTTATCGTTTTTTACCTGGTGCACCGGGGAAAAAACGAAAGATCATTCAACTTTTGCCACCGGAAAGACCCAAAACATTTGCGGGTTTCTTGAGATATTAATAGCGCTCACCAATAACAGCGTGGTAAAAATTAAGATCTTGTTCACTAAAGGGAAATGTTTTGAGTTAATGTATTCAGGGCCGTGTAAGTCTGGCTTGTTTACATTTATAACCGCGATAGCGAGTATGAGATGCCGTAGCAATAATTATTTAACCTAGACACTTCAGCAAATTGCACGATAAAATAGATAAGCAACAGGAAGGGAGAAAGTCCGGCGTATCTTAATAGCCGCTTATTCCGTTGGCCCTATGGCTGTGAATACGCTTTGTAATGGAACCCTTATACGCTGATGATCATGGCATTTAATGATAAGGTCTCAATCTCCAAATGCATTGGTAATGGCGAAATCTATTAGGCCCCATGGTTTCGGGACGAACGAGGTTATGTTTACCTAAGGTGGCTGTTGTATCGGTCCGCAGTTAACGAGTCCATTACACAAATACTTGTGAACGCCACCAAAACAATAAATACATCGATCTTTATTTTTTTCGAAGTGAGGTAAATAAATAAAGCTCCCCTTTCTCGGATGTCTTCCATACGTACTAACGTCTTCCGGCCGATGAGACATAGTTCATTTTGTAACCGTCTTTTCGAAATAAACCCATCAAGCTGCTGGAAGGTGATAAAATCTCAAATCATTCTCGCTGAAGTTTGTCGTGCGGAGAAAGGCGATCAAATTAACTTTTTCGTGATACACACCGGTCTAAGAGGTCATGTCGCGTACAGCTTGCGGATATTATGTATGTGGATGATTTGATGGCAACCTGTTGCTTATATTATAGATGGTATACCAGAAACATAATAGACCAAGTGATAAAATGCAGTTAGGAACAGGATTCTATATCTTCAAAAATAAACTGTTTTCGGTGAATGAATTGCGCCAAGGTTCAGTAGCAAGCAATAATCTTGTTCCAATAAAGCGTTGTCAGTTTATGTTTGTCGAGTGGCTTCAGATCGCCATTTATCAATACATTATGAGTTACCGCTCACGTTGCTATGGTAGCTTCAAATTATGACGAAAATAAATTTTAAATTGTCGTTGAATCGACACAGGAGCGGCATGGACCTACTGAGACACCGTCGGTTTAATGTTCTTAAGACCTCCGATTAGAATAAATTAGACAACAAATAAAATTGTGGCCTGTGTTTGTTGAGTACTTGAAACTCTGCAGCTATACTAGCCCGTATACATTGTCACTTATGGATGAATAATTATATTTACTCTCGGTGAAAAATTACGCTCGCTGTCGTATTGTCATTTCTCGCATGTGGGAAACGGCTCTCTTGATCGGGCTATGCACACAGTGAATAATTAGTGTGGCCGGGTATTAACAACTATTCGATAGCGTGCTTATATGAAAAACACACAAAATCTTCTCGGCAAATTAAGCGATATGGCGGCCGCGTTAACAGTTTACCATATGGGATATATTAGAATTAAATGATCAATAATTTATCGCGTACTCAGTCATAATTTGTGAAGATCATATTATCAGCATTTGAAAGTCTGTGCTGTTTATATTACTATATGTGCTTTAAAAAGAGGTTGGCGTGAAAACCAGAGTGTTTAGATCGTATAGAATAACGTCGGCCAGTTCTTGTGTTATGGTATTCGCGCCATTTGTACGCCGAGCTTTATTCGGGAAAAGAAGATAAATTTTCGGCAGACGTTGGGAAAAAACGTCGGGCTTTATAAGCCGACCACTCGCTCCAACAGTGCACATGCATGCGAGGTCTGACCAGGGTTACTCGATCTATTTAAACCAGTCGTTATTACTGCGGTATATTTGTAGTACTCAGAACCAGGATTGTTTAGTTTGTTGTTTATTACAATGCAAAGTGTTGATTAGTAGAAAAGTTTACTAATTGAATGGTAGGTAAATATAAGCAACAGAATTTAGCTGTAAGAAATTGACAAACAAACATATTTATCAAGTTGCTATCTTGACTGTCGATATAAAACATTAAAACAATTAGCAAACTTTTTATTATTTTTTCCGATTTTTTTTAGATTTTAATTTCATTCACATTTTTTCGACAACAATATATTCACAAGGTCAAAGATAAGTTTGGTATCAATTTGTCGATGGAAGATTCAGGTTCTTTCGCGTTCGGAAATAACGCGGCTGTGGCCATGAGTGCGCTACAGGCCGCCGCATCAGCTGGTATGATGGATGGCAAGACAACAAGCGGGCTTCCATTCTACCACTACCCCTCGTTCCAACATGGTAACCCCAACCAAAGCTCACTGAGGCACCAACAAGCCGCTTTGCAGAATGGAACCCCGTTTGGGATAAATGACATTTTAAACCGACCGATTGCGAATCTAGCGTCAAGTGAGCATAGTAGTCATCATTTGTCTAGTATGGCTGGAAATGGGCAACCGAATCAACGATTTTCGACGAGTGGGGGTCATGGGTCGGTAATGGCGGCAGCGATGTACTTGGGAGGATCTGGGATCGCGAACGCCGTTTCCAACCTTGGCGGCTCACGCTACCCGAAACCGTTGGCCGATCTCCCGGGCCGAGCCCCGATCTACTGGCCCGGGATGATAACAGAAGATTGGAGGGAAAAACTGACGATGCCAGGTGATTATACGTCATAATGTGCAAAGTTGTGAAATAATGCTAGTGTATATGATGTTTGTGATTCACTTCTTGTAATTTGGAATGCTAAAATAACCTTCTCAGTCAGACTTTATTATTAACTTTTAAGAAAATGGCGTCGTATAAACCAGATTGTTATCGGGTTATTGCCGGGTCATTATTTTTATCCATCTACTACTTATAAGGATTAGCCAAATTAGATAATTTGGTAGGAGAAACCCAATCATTAATATTACAATAAAAAGATATAAAATATTATTTAACGAGAGATAAATTATAAGAAATATTTTTTTTTAAATAAAAAAAATACATAAAATCCTAATTTTGCTTTTCACAGGTTCCCCATCCACTATCGTAATGGAGAAATACGGTCGGAAGAAACACACGAGACCCACTTTCTCGGGGCAGCAGATCTTCGCGTTAGAAAAAACATTTGAACAAAGCAAATACCTCGCTGGGCCCGAGCGAGCACGACTTGCTTATTCCCTAGCTATGACGGAATCTCAGGTTAAAGTAAGTATAACATACCGAATTGTGTTTTAAGGTTTATGATAGAAAGTCCTTTGACGGTTTTGTGGCCGAATGGTTAACGCGACCGATATATATACAGATTTATATATAAAAATCGGTCTTAGGAATTAGTCTATCATGGGATCAAATCTTACTCACCCCCCCCCCCCCCCCACAAAAAAGACACAGAGTTCTGATTTTTGATAAATTGTTGGGATGTTCTAAAACAAACAGAAAGCTACGCTGTAAAAATTAAGGTGCACGTTTGATGGTGTTATTATCTTATCCCTGGGATGTAATTGTATTCATCCCTGGGGTTAATTCATAGTCGGTAAGGTTATAATAACGTGTGATATTTCAATGTAAACATTCTATGACTCTTGCCCTCCACTTTGTAAGCTAAAAAACCCAAACATTTTTGTGGGAAAAAATCAGCGGTAATTGACATGCGACGCGCTGTAGCTCAATGTTATGTCTGGTGCTTAATCGCCATAATTCCATTACCTGCATCGTGATTTTAATCTGCAGCGCTGCTTTTACGTTTAATTTTCATAGAGTATAAAATATAAAAAATCTGATAATGATATTAGGAAAAAGTTTCAAATTGAAAATAGATTTCAATATTGATTCGAATATTTCAAGGCAGGAATATATTGCAAAGATCAACTCCTTTATAAATTCACTATTGAGCTTTAGGATGCAAAATCATTCAGAAATAATTCTGGGTTTCTTTTAATGACGTATTTTATACTCGAAATAATCCGAAAAAGCGAGATCGCGCCGCAGATAAAATGGATTAGCGTCCACAAGAATCCTCATTGAATAAATTGCCCGGCGATAATTTCATTGCGAAATCGACATTTTAAATTATTAAAGCGACTGGAACTTGTTTCTACCTCAACGATAGTCGCTCATAGCGGACCGGTTTCGATCCCCTTGATTAAGAGAATGTTTTGAGGACGCAATAATTAGTCTCGTCCGCCATGGGTATAATAATTGTGTCACTGTGCGAAAGAACAGGTTCAGAGACTTCGATTTCTCCGCGCACGATTCATGCGCCGCCTTTAACAATTAACATATTTTGTCGAGACTTCGATTTTACATCTGATCATATTGGAGCGGCTCAATGGTCCCCAGTCGCTACTCAGATGCGTCGGTTGTCACTGGATAATTGCCTCAATAGGTTAAACCGTCCAAGACATGTTGAACCCTTGCCTCACGTGGACGGACCGCATACGAGGCCGATTAGTGTTCGAAAATTCTGCCAAACCACTCAAATATTCCGATATTCTCTTTTACACGGCACTTAACGTAGTGGAAACGCAAATCCTGTTATAAAACGATAAATCACTTTACACCGGGGGTCATATCGGTTATAAATTATGATAGGATCCGACGTGATAAAGGTCCTATCATTTTGCCCTCTATGCCTCATTAAGCAATTAAAATGATTACATTGATATATTTACACTGCCCATCAACTGGGCCATGTGTCAGCTGGGCGAGATTATTACTGAGCTGATCCATTGGAATTACTTTCTCATAAGGATCGTATATTCGCAAATCTCACCCGAGCTCATCCATTCTATGATCGGGTATTATCGTAACGTAATACGTGTGATAAAATCGCGGCTTACACGAACCGCGAAATCGCGCATCGTTCTCGGGGAATGTGGGAATTATGCCGGGCATGTGGCACAAAGGTTATTGTTGCGAATTATCTAATTGGCAGCGAGGACAATGGGCCGCGCGCCTCGCCCGCCATACTGTTGACATTCGACGGACAATGGCCATTATTCGCTTGAACTGACAACTTGCACGACGCCTCATTCTGGAATCAGCGTAAATTCGAGCGACACGTTTGTCCTGTGAGAACGATCTAAAACACAGGTTCCGATTATTGTCGAACCGTAAAAACAACTGTTGCCTTATGTGTGGGTGTTGAGTATCAACGTCAATTTTCATTTTTAAAGGTCGAAACTCCTTGACAAACTTCGTATTATAACGAGTTGCATAATAACTTGTTAGGGATAAAATTTGAAATTTTTAAATTTGCTTCGAAACTTTGAAAAATTCATTTTCCATTCAGGTCTGGTTCCAGAACCGAAGAACAAAATGGCGCAAGCGACACGCAGCCGAAATGGCGACGGCGAAGAAACGCCAAGATGGCGAAGTCTCACAAAAGGTGCGGGAACGTGAACGCGACGAATCTGATTCCGGACAGAAGGAACAAACGAACTGCGATTCGAGCAGCCCGAAAAGCCAAGGATCGTTCGCCGACATCCGACATATTTCGTCATCGGTGCAGCAATATGACAACGCGGAAAATTTCTCCGATTCGAGCGCTGAGTCACAAAGCAATTCGCGACGATGTACCGACCAAGAGGGGAGCGATAGTACAGACGATGACGTCAAACCAATCTACCAAACAACCCCGGATAACTGCTCGGAGACAGAAGCGGAATCAGAGAAGGAACGACAATTCAAAGCTTTGCTCTACGGAGGTTACAAAGTCCGAAATGACGTATTCAACGGTTCAACCAACGCAACGCCAGCAACGACTAACTACGTCACTCAATTTTCTGTTTGCCCGAGTGACATCATGGCCTCTACGTCACATGGACTGAATATGTTGGCGGCTAACAAGGCCACCATTGCTAATGTATGTGGGCTGGGTGTGGGCTCGTCCATCGGCTCGTTAAATTAGAATTCGCAAGTCCACGGTCCACCCGCTACTCACGATACACTAAACGCAACTGGGGCACCTGGTTTGGCTAAATATTAACCCCCTCTATACGTCACACAGTTACTTTACATTCTCTTTTCAAACGTTGTTTGAACGTAGCGTTTACGCAACAGTATAACAAGTGTTATTGTATGGCCCGTGAGACTATCTGTCAATCAAATAATCATAGATAATTCCATATATTTTGAACCTTGGGCCTTAAATGCTATAATTAGTTTGTAATTTATTGACAGCCCTTTTCCATTTTGCGTCTCGTGCTCCCATTTTAACATTTTATTGAAATAAAGCAACGGATTACATTTTAGCGGCTACTAATTGGCTATTTTATTTGCCTAATGCGTTCAGGTAGAATTGAATAAGCGACGACAGAATTCGATTTCGAAAAGGTAGCTATTTAATTCGGGCGCTTAAAACTAATTCTAGAAAAGCGTTCGGATAGGCAGAGCACACGCTTATGGATGTTTAATCTCATTAAAAGTTTTAATGTTCTATCAGTGCGATCGATACAAGGTTTAACGTGATAGATAGCCGCATGTCCTCCCTACACGGTTTTAATTGGAGTAATGGATACCGAAAATGCACTCACGATGTTGTTACAAAATATTGATCGCGGTCTGGAGCTGCTTGGCTTAAACGGTTTACGGAAAAGCCCGGGTTGAAGCGGCTGCGCATTGGCTTGCTGCCAAGCTACAACTTTAATGTTATGCTAACCAAGCTGTTACAAAAATTGTGATGGGTCGGTATGTTGACGAAAAATGCATATTTTCAAAAGTTATCGTCAGTTACCATTTGTCCGCAGTCAAGTTTCCGGGTCCATTGTACTTTGTTATATTTTGAATAACCTAGCTAAAATTTTACCACAGTCCGTTTTATGACTAGTGCGGCAGATTGGTACGTGTTATGAAGCGGACCAAATGGGATCGCCCCATTCCATCATCGACGCCATCTTTATCAATTATGCAGCTTAAACGAATTATGACGCAATGATTGCACCGATTCCAATAATCGGGCGAACGACGGCGACGCGGGAGAAGTGAAGACACCGAGAGATTTTGTCTTCGGTGATTTAATGTCAGATGTTTAAAGTGTTCTATTGGTTTAGTGCCATTGGGAAAAATAACTGGCCCAAAATTAAAGCTAGTTAACCAAACTATGTCCATCGTTTTAATTTCACCATATGTATTAAATTTTTGGATAACATGGACGACACTTTGAAAGCAAATACTAATGTTTTAAAACTACTATATTGTGCAATACCGGGTTCGGTATAATCTATTTAGATCTTTAAATTACTGAAATTCCGCGGTCTTGACAACATACAATGCAGTCAACAACATACCGCGTGATGTATTGCGTCGTTTAAAACTTAGAATTTATGCTGAAAAAGTGTCCAATGTAAAACTGAAGTATTCTAATGAATATCCTAACTTCATCAATTATTATTTTCCCGACCCCCATAATACGTGTTTTATCTTTACCGATAAACTGCCTCCCCCCCAAAAAACGACATTTGAGCAACAACTTTTGATAACAAAAGAGTTTAAAAATATAAACATAGAATAATTTGAAAATACAATTAAAACTTCGGAGAATTATTAAATAAAATTGTTCAATTTTTTTAGGCCAGGCTTATAATTTAGGAACTGTATTGAAATGAATTGTCAAACGCCATAGCATATTTTTATATAAGATAAAAGGCGAAATGCAAAACATGGGTAAAGTATTTGTGGCAATTATAAAAAAGGTCATTTGAAAACAAAATAAAGTTTTTACAGTGTCACAGCCCTGTCTATAAGTGTATTACGTTTGTACTTTATTTCGAAAGAAAATATTTCACATATCAGAGTATAGCGGTATTTTGTTTTAATTTGAAAGTTTTTAGTATTAAAAAGATCGATACGGAACTTTGTTTAATATTAGAAACAATGATATGTAGAAGATAATATAGGATATTAATAGTTTATCTTTGTGAATGGGAAAAACTAGGGAACGTACACATGGATAATCATTAGATTACCTCGTTCCCACCACCATTTACTGGTTGTAGTGTGTTATATTTTCTCGTGACGTGTCTTTAGGTTTTGTAGAACCTATTAATTTACTGTAATCAGACGATGTATAGGCTAAGTGGCTTTCCCAAGCACATACCGTCTAGCCATCGGCAGGTTTCCATTAAACAATCCGTTCATTCACCTAACCCTGTTACAGTACTAATGGGAAGACCATTTTGCCAGTTGGGTTTTTAATTTTTCCTTTCAATGAACTATAGCTTTCGAGTTTGTATATGTCGTTTTGATCTACATATTTTATGAATGCCATCGGGTTTTTAATTGTTAGCTTATCCGTTCAAATTCTAGCTGGGCATAAAAAAGTACAGCGCAATTAAAATATGGTCGTTTAGCATTCGGATAGAATTAACTTTACGTTGTATCCCTGTGAACGGGAGAATGCCTAAACACACGGGCAATCGTCAGACCACCTCGGGCCCACCGTCGGGTTACATGAGCTATTGCAGTGTGTTGTGTATGATTGTGATTGTGTTGTGTATGATTGTGATTGTGCCGATTCTTTTTTGTTCGGCCCATTAATCAACCGGGTTCAGGCAATGTCTGTTAGGTGCATTACCCATGGACATATAACCAACATGATTTCCGGAAGAAGTTTAGAATTGAACATTTTTGAAGTCTGACGAGCCTCACTTAAAAGTCACCAACATATACCTTCCAATAACATGTGTTTGGTAATGAATAAAAGCTGAGGCTTAAAATACGACACAAATTTAATAACCCATTCTCTCAACGAGGTGCGGGATAGTAACAAGGAAATTGAGGAAATGCACAAGACTCCCAAACGTTGCACCATCGCGCCACCTTGCGGATGGGTATTTTCCCATTTAACGACGAACTATTTACAGTTATCTTGCAGAAAAGTTTATATTTGTTTATTTCCTTTTGGTTTATAGAAAAAAATAATTAAAAATGAAATTTATTGGTTCAATACAGCGTGGACATCGCTATTAGAAAAGAAAAGATTAGCCGAATAGTAAGGACGAGATCGAGAGGTAGAAATAAGTAAAACAAATATGAAATTACCCACGATTAATATAATAGGATATTCATGTTTACCCTTGTGAATGGGAAAATAAAAGGGGGTTTGGCAATGTACGTTAGGCAACATCATCTAAACTATAGGACTATAATGCTTTACGATATTGCACTGTTTTAAATAAAGTATATTTTATTCATTTTTTATAACATATAACAAATTACAGCACGTAAAAGTCACTGTTCGGCCAATTAGCTTGGTGGATTAGTGCATCGCCATTCAGCCGTAAGATTTCAGATTTGAATCTGTGCCCAAGCGTTTTTATATCTTAAAAACGGAAATAAACGATTAAATAAAAGAAACGGATAATTTTTATGGATAACTTTAGTTAAACAGTGTCAACCAAGCGTTAATCACAACTATTTTGTGTTGGGCTGTACCTATAGGGTATCGGTAAGCTGTAGTGATTAAATGTCTTGGTTTTTATATTTACGATTAAAAATGCATCACAAATAAAATACATTCTAGGGTTGGATGCATGTATCCCGACATGTGGAGAAATTGTATCCTGACATGTGGACAAATCACGTTATAATTTCCGCGGTTACCACCTTATAACTCGCACGTACGGTCTAGTTCCGAATGTGTTGCAGTCTATGTATTATTCGGATGGTCTATTGTTTTAGTTCATCCCATAATTCCATTGGGTTTCGGCGATGGTGCTTTAAAGGCATTGCCCAAAGAAGCACAGTCGATTTCGGGATTTTTCTATTCCACAGCCTTTCATTTAAAGGCGACGCGTTAACCCACCGAGCCATGTATCACGTGTGTCACTTTGGGTGACCAGTCAACTGAACCCCTTACAACTGAACCCCTTACAACTGAGCCCCTACAACTGAACCCCTTTACAACTGAACCCCTTTAAACAGAACCCTTTTAACTGAAAAGGGGGTTCAGTTGTAAAGAGGTTCAATTGAAATGGGTTCAGTTGTAAAGGGTTTCAGTTTAAAGGGGTTCAGTTAAAAGGAGTTCAGTTGTAAGGGGCTTAATTGTAGGGGTTCAGTTGTAAAGGGTTCAGTTGTAAGGGTTCAGTTGTAAGGGGTTCAGTTGTAAGGGGTTCAGTTGTCATGGAACCGTCACTTTGATCCTTATTATTGGTTGCGTTTTACCATTTTTTTGAGTCCTACTGTGTTGTTTCGTTTTGGTTTCTAAATTATCGCGTCCGCTTTATTATATATTCACAGCTATATGGTGTGATTTTATGGTTAAGTTTAGTAAGGCTTGTTTGTTTTTCACTGCTTAAAAATAAATTAAAATAACTTAAAAAACCGCAAAACAACAGCGAAAGCACGTTATAGACTAATAATATTAAGACAATATGCATGGACGAGACCAAAGAACCCAAACAAATTTTCGGTGAACTTTTATTAGTTAAAAGCAAGTAGGGCTCGCAAAAGCGGTAAAAACCAGTACAGATGTGTTTATCAACAGTTTACACAGATATGTTTATCTATGTTTATGTACAGTCCGGCCCGTTGGTCTATCGGTTGAGTGCATCGCCTTTCAATCAAAAGGTTGCAGATGCGAAACTGGTCGCTAGCTAGTCGGTTGTGTCCTTCGGCAAGGCACTTTACGGACATTGCCTGAACCCAGCGGATTAATGGGTTCTACCAAATTGAAGGAACGTGTCTATCATATACGACACACTGCAATAGCTCCGGTAACCCGACGATGGGCGCGAGGTGATCTGACGATTGCCCGTGGTGTTCAACCCCATTGGTTTTCCCATTCACGGGGATAAAGATGAATATCCTATCCTGTCCTACAGTAGTTGATCGTTTTTGTTTCTAATTAATAATAAAGCTATCTTAAACTACGTATTAGAAAACTGAAAAAGACCGTGACGACAGCCTAACTTTGCATTCAAAGTACTTTGGGACAGTAGTAGTAAATAAGAATCCCCAACCCTAAAACTTTTTACAACAATTGGACTTATGGTTGGGGCGGTGAACATGTATTGCATGATAAATGAAATCGTTTAATTAGAAAAAAAGTTATAATGGCAGAAAACAAAGACCCCTCTAGTTTAGTGAATTACTTGGTGATTACTGCGAATGTTGGCTCGCTCTTTGAAGATGTAGGCTAAGTAATAGGCCTATTGATTATGTTGACATGTGCTTCCTGTATATACCTGATCTTTTGTAGCTTTTTTACCTCAGTGTTTTCTGACAACTTTACTTATTTCATTGTCACTTTATTTTTGCCCACTTGGATATTAACCTTATA
>CH002681.1:337923-370573 GCA_000149265.1 Ciona savignyi
CATTGGGCGCGAGGTGGTCTGACGATTGACCGTGTGATTACCCCTTGGTTTTCCCATTCTCGGGGATAAACATAAATATCCTATCTTATACCCCATTCTATCCTAAAATTATTTTCACATTTATGTGAAGTTGTAACCTCAAAATTTACCGTCTCCGCTCCGCCAAGCATCGTAAACCACTGCGGATTTACGTTAAAATTATAAAAGAACTGGACGAGGGATTTTTAACATAAACATTAATCACCAGATTATTATTAAATGAATTTTATTAACAATATTTACTTTTTATAACCATTTTGATTCTTTTATTACCATTTTATTAAAGTGACCTGTTTACTCACCTGGCATCTATATAATAAAAACCAATCCCCCATTACAGTGCAGATGGTCCAGGAAGGGCTACATCAGAGTAAGATGGCAAATACATGGAAAGTAAGCAGCTCATCTGTTCTTTAAACTTGTTTTGGTATATACAGTAAGTATATCGTATTGATATTCCATCAACACGATATGACTCTGTACATCTAATCAGTTGGCTAAATCAGTAATGGTAGGATATAATGTAATGGTGGAAGAAAAAATTCTGGTATGGGTGGGGTTCGAACCCGCAACCTTGGGTATATGTACCAAGTACTTTTTCAACTGAAGCAGTGTGACTACAATTACAAATTGGTAATGGTGGTTCTGGTGATTAGTTCTACACCATACATGGATAAGGTCTGGCCGTGAAGGGATTTTAATCGGCCCGCAGACTGTATCTAACCATACCCTGTAATGTGGCCCTTGTATTAGTGAATAAATATGTGGTTAAGATATTGAATACTATTTCATTTAATAATCCGGAAAGGACTTCATTTTCCCACATCTGGCCCGCTGACTACAGTACCCACCCATGTCCTACATCAATACTACCGAAGCATTGCACTGCAACCACATTCAGATTAATTATTGAGCTACAGACGTGCATGTGCACAATGTGGTATCAAACATTGAATATTTCATGATCAGCACCAAACCAATCCCATATCTCCAAGATCCACAAAAACCAGTTTCCCACCTTTTTTTACTGCTTCCAAATAACATGTACTATGACTTCATCTCTCATCTATCTCGGTCAAACATTTATTCAGCTTTATTTATAGTGGCTGACCTGACCGCTATATCCTGGATCCATATTATCTCCAGGGTGCTGAAGTAACGGGTATTTTATGGCCTAAGTCCCTGGGCTTCGTTAATACGTAATTTTACTGTGAACCCATCCCTACTGTTTTAAGTTTTGTGGTACTGAAGCTACCATGAACCCACCTATACTAATATAAATAATATGCTTGATGACATTCCAGAGAGTTGGAGTTTGTGAACGTCCATCTCTTCCACGACGACAACAACTTGGTCTCGATCAAGAGCAGCCCATCACCTTACACTGCGTATAGGAAGCGAGCTCTTAACTTCGTTACTAGAAGGTAAAATCACCTGTTACATCTGCCACTCATTACATCTCAGTATTGTCAAGTTGTAATACATGTTATTGAATGCATGTAGAGATTTGTAAAAAATGATTTAGTTTCCTTAGTAGTAATAATCTTAGTATCTTGAGAATATTTCGAATACTAGATCTTCTAAGCTATATATTATGTTTCCGCTCATGCTGATACATGTAGCTGATTGAAGCGGTTGATCTACTTGAAGCCCCTTGGTTGTGGGTTCAATACCAGGTGGAAGAGGTAGAGACTCGACTTTATTACTGGAGGTTAAAACCGCTTTTGCTTCTGTAAGATTAAAAACCTAAATCTGAAGCAACTCAATCAAACTATGCAAAACATACAAAGTCAAATTTAAAATGTAATCTATACTCAATTAAATAAGCGAAATTCTGTGAAGCATTGTTAAAAATTATTTGCTTAACTAAATAAAGCTATAATTTGTAAGGTAATGTAAAAATAGCAAATTAGAAGATTCTGGTATTTGCAATATAGATCCTTTAAGAAGCTTCCACATGATTAATTCATAGCGTTATACAGAGCTATCCTGTTTAATTACATTCCTTCATTATTGCTTGTTTGCTGTATGGCAAGTATGGGTTTCCTTCATAATATTAAGTGGAATATATTTGGGACAAATTGACAGGAGAATATCCCTGCTTAGCTAGAATGGTAAGAAAATGGCAACTTTTATCACACAAACAATCGCCACCACTGATATACGGGCGATATGTACTAGTACAGTGTTACACTGCTTAAATGTTGTACAACCCATTAATCTGCAGGGTTATAGCAATGTTCATTAAGTGGCTGCAAAAAACACAGAAGTTGATGTTATAACAAACTGATTCACCATTGCGCTATGATTTATTATTTTGATTAATGGTTTGTTTACAATTATGCTGTAATGGACCATGTAGCAATGTTTGTGTTATGTGGGTTTATTAATTAAATCAATTATCATCATCATAGGAAATCTTATGATATTGTGATTTCTAGGTGCTTGAGTACTGTATTATGATATTTAAATATATGATGCAAATTAGATGAAAATTATAGGATATTGTGGCAAGATCTACAATGTAAGTCCGAAAAATGTTGTTCTGTGTAAGAATTGAACTCACGACTTGTGGACTACCGCTCCCATGCTCTTAACCACTGAGCCACTGGCATTGTCGATCGTCTCTTTTAGACAAAGCATTACCGCATTGGAATTGTATACCAAATTCCATGTAAAAAAACAGTTTAAGTGGGGAGTTCATTATCAGTTTGACACTAAGCCCAGTAAAAATTTGTCTAATATCATAATGATGAAAATAGTATTTCTATTCATGCTGTGTATGTGTGGCATTACCACTTCAGAGCACCTAGCTTACTTCTATGACTTAATTCATCATCATCAAGCTTGAAATAAACGCTATTTTCCTCTAACACCTCTTATAAACACACTGCAATAGCTCCGGTAACCCGACGATGGGCGCGAGGTGATCTGACGATTGCCCGTGTGGTAACCCCCTTGTATTTCCCATTCACAGGGTTAAACATGAATATCTTATGTCACAGATTACAAGAGGAACATCGAACCAACGATCAACTCATGTTCATGTGCGGCGACTTTAACTTCCGACTGGACGTGAAAGCACTGGTTCAGGTGAAACAATTGATCCATGTTTTATTCTTGTGGGGTGGGAAACCATGTCAATAGTGGATTGTATTAAATGCACTACAAAATTGTGTGGTGCTCAATTTTATTCTTTTTTATCCAACCGATTAATCCAGTGAATTACTGCGTTGCCTTTTCACCACAGAGTCGCATATCATATTATTTTTTTTATTTCTTATGACAATTTTTTTTGTTATATATTTTGACATTTATTTTTGACAATTTTTTTATCACAATAATTTTCACCATTAATCCGGAAATCCATATTTCTAGAAAATTTGCCCGACTTCTCGGCAGCAAGTAGTTAGAGCTCCGACTGATGGTGATGAAATAATACGGGTATTGTTCCGTAACAATCAGTCATCAAGCGAGGTCATTGACGTCAAAACGGAAAACGACGTTTTGGTGAAAATCGAGAAAAAAGTGTTCGAGGTTGAACAGAAGTTGCTGCAGGAAAAGTTTTGCTACAAATATGTGAGTTAAATGTTCGGTGTCTCGTCGGGAAACAGTGCAGGACGGGGAAAAGGGAAACTGCTTAAAAGTAGAAAAGTTGCTTCTCGTTCTCACTGTCAGGTTACACCTCATACACACAGTCGAGTCTACTAACCTCATACACACAGTCGAGTCTACTAACCTCATACACACAGTCGAGTCTACTAACCTCATACACACAGTCGAGTCTACTAACCTCATACACACAGTCGAGTCTACTAACCTCATACACACAGTCGAGTCTACTAACCTCATACACACAGTCGAGTCTACTAACCTCATACACACAGTCGAGTCTACTAACCTCATACACACAGTCGAGTCTACTAACCTCATACACACAGTCGAGTCTACTAACCTCATACACACAGTCGAGTCTACTAACCTCATACACACAGTCGAGTCTACTAACCTCATACACACAGTCGAGTCTACTAACCTCATACACACAGTCGAGTCTACTAACCTCATACACACAGTCGAGTCTACTAACCTCATACTCACAGTAAGCCTATTTACATGATCGGGTTTGCGATGCGAGTTAACTCGCTTTAGTTCGCATCGTGGGTATTCCCTCTCTTTACGCGCTAAGCAGTTCAATTTACATGGAGCGTTTATGTAACCCGCATTTAGTTGTTGTTTCTTTATATATCTTCTAATTTTTGTAAAAATGTTGCAAAAAAAAAAAAAATGTTGCACGAAAAAGTTTACAGTTATTTTGTTTATACAAATAAAGGAAATTTTATATAGGTTGGGCTATAAATATTCCTACGTTTAACATATTGGATAAAGTATAAAAAGAAAAAAAAATAATAGTTATGATGACAGTAATTTCACTTTAGTCATCCCACAAGCATACCTCGAAACGAAACATTAAACAAGCTACCTGAAGATGCTGGTATCCAAATGAATGACGAATGCGAGTTAACCTACCATGCAAGCGAGTTAGGAAAACCCGATTGGAAACCCGCATAATCACTGAACCGTGATGACGCAATGCGTGCGTCAAATTTAACCGGGTTAGCGATGCGAGTTAACTCGCAAAAATTGCCCATGTAAATAGGCTTAGTGATTGCCCACTAAAAGTCAAAAACCAATTCTAACCTTGAACCTAACAGTTGAGATTCGGTGTCCTACCAAAGGAAAGATGAGAGGAGAGATTGCCCAATAAATCAATGGAACCTATAATTCTACTCCAAACACTAATTACAACAGATCATTTGTAGAACTTTTAACCCACCAGTTTTAATGCTATTTTTAGCACTCTAATCTTCATGTTAGTCAGCAGTTTTACCTTCTTTGGAGCAATGTAAAGTGGCTTGCTCAAATGCACAGTAATCCATGTCTATTAACCTCATCAATACATTCCGTAGTTGAAACCCTTCGACACCGAACTCCATGCCAGCAATGAAGATATGAAGGAATATGAAATAACTTTCCCTCCAACGTAAGTACATCGATACCACTCTAAATAACCCCATGTATGGTTAGTTTGGTACGATTTACAATTGGATAGGATAGGATATTCATGTTTATCCCTGTAAATGGGAAAACCAAGGGGTTAACACAGGGGCAATCGTCAGATCACCTTGCGCCCATCGTCGGGTTACCGGAGCTATTGCAGTGTGTTGTATATGATTCACATGTTTCTTCAATTTATTAAAACCAATCATTCCACTGAGTTCAGGCAATGTCCGTTAAGTGCTTTGCCCAAGGACACAACGGACTAGCTAGCGGTTTCAAACCTACAACCTTTCGGTTGAAAGGCATCACACTAAACCACCAGACTAACCGGTCGGACTACAGCTTTTTATGATCCCTTCCCCACCTCCCACTAAAGATACCCGTTGTCGGAAAATATCTCCACCTCAGAGGATTACATGCGAACGAGGTGTCCTGCCTGGTGTGATCGTGTGCTCATGTCTCCGCAGACGTGGGATTGGATCCATACAGACGTAAGTTGGTGGTATGGGACAAAGGTTGGCAACCTGTGGCTCAAGAGCTGTAAGCGGCTCTTTCATGGCTCTTATTAATTTCATTGCTACTGTAGCGAGCGCCTAAGGTTTAATACCAATGCATTAGTGAAACAAACCAAAGAACACTTGCACTTTTATATCTCACATAGTATTTTTTTCTTTTATTACGATATTATTATTAGTTTTACGGCTCCCAGTGATTTTTATTTTGTGAAATATCATTTAAAATGGCTCTTTAAGTGAAAAAGGTTGCCGACCTGTGGGCTAGGAGCTTGTCTTTTTAACTAGTGTGCCCATAAATTTTTGCTATGAACCTGTTAAAAAAAACAAGTCTGTTTAGAGCATTTAACAGTGTAAGATAGGTAGGTCTACATCCACATGGTTGTAGATTCAATATTCATCCAGGAATATCCTGTAATTTTTCTTGGCCAAATAGGTGATTGTGTTGATCCAATGATTTATATATTTTGTGTCATCAAAATGTTATTAAACAAGTGTCATCTGCAATAATACTTTTCACGTCACAGAATAAGCTTGAAGTGAAGTACAACACTGTGGGTGGTGATGTGTGTATGGGCGACCACAAACCTGTTTATCTTGCCTTCACTGCCACCCATACAATGAACAGCTCACACCAAGAACCACAGCCAAGCTTATCAAATGGAAGTGATAGCCTACCACCCTAATCTAGTAGTATAATATATTTCAATAGATGGGGTGGGAAATATATAGTATTTTGAAGCTTGCGGTAAGTTTTAAGCCTGTCGTAATGCAATTTTAAGTTTTAATAGAAACCATACTTTTAAACGTCAAACTGTTGTTACTGTATGTATATAATTCTATTTTAACACGAATTGTGTAATAAGTAACCGACCAAACCACAGTCTGCCGTATGTAGCCACTTACACCGTTATATTGCACTTGCATTTCTATGCTGGACTGCTAACATTGCAATGATTGCTTTTATCCAGTCGCATATCTACGCCTCACACGCCCAATGCAGTATAGATGTATATTTGTGCAATGAAACCTGTATAAATAATCTAGATTTTAATACATTTGTGACATCTGTTTTAACGTAGTAATGTTTTACTTTGGTTGATATACAACTACTCTTTAACGCACATTCCATTATTGTTGTTTTGTTTTAGAAACCACACGAATTATTGTGATTGATGATTATGTTAAAATTGTGTTGAAATAAAATGAAAAAAATAGATGTATGAATTTGAGTGTACATTCAATACATAAACGTTGTTGCCATAGTTAAATTTATTTTTTGCTCCTTCTTTACCGTAAGGAATTTAGTAGTAAAGTTTAGAAAAAACAGGAAAAAATACCAAACTATAGTTGTTAAGCCACATCAGTTGTTTGCACATAACATGACAGACATGGTAATAAACACACAAAACCCTTGCCAAAAAACATGATCGCAATGTATTGTACTGCAAGGAAAGCTTGTTTACTGTAAGAAAAAGGAAGTAACCGCCAAAAGTACTTCGGAAATGGCTGAAACCGTGTTTTAGAAAGTTAGGGTATTCATATTTTATTTCCTTGTTTGGGAGATCGCGCTAAAGTTGTTACACGAGTAATTGTTAGATTAAGTCTAAATCACAGACGACACACTGCAATATGGTGGGCACAAAATAATCTCGTGATTACACGTGTGAAAACGCTTCTTTTATTACTCGCGAGGTGATCTGAAGATTGGTCTTGTGATAACGCCCTTTGCGTTTTCGCATTCACGGGGATAAATATCTTGTCCTCATCTGACATCGCGTAAACGTAAACCAAATGGAATAATGGGTTCGGCTAAAACTGAAGAAACGTCTCAATTATTTTACAATACAATACCTCCCCAAGTGATAACGCTCCGCTTTTTTTCCATTCACGAGTATACAACATGAACATCGGATCATTAATCTATTTGCAACTTTTCTCTGGTTAATTTGTATGTATCCAAATATAATCAAGTCATTCTGAAGTTTTGAACCTAAACTTATGGTTTTATAAACTTTTAGACTCGCGTTTTTGGTCCAAATGTAGTAATGTGTTGCGGTCCATATTAGTAATGTCCTGCGAATATGGTCCTAATTTGAATGTAGTTATGTTTGGAAGATTTTGAAACCGGCTGATCGAGCTATAGATAGATGTTGTCCCAGCATATATTCGTATGTACAGGCCTTGTAATACAGGTTATACGAGATGTATTGGATTTACCACCAAACAGCTAAGTAGGCTAAAATGTGCATATACTTTAAATTTCATTCTTTGTGGGTACATAGGCTTTTTAAATTCTTTATTTGGGGATGGTCCCCGGTGCACAGTGGGATAAATATAATATAGTTTTATAACTCTATGATGAAATCTGGTCGTCGCCGGCAGCACTTCTGGTGACGTCAACAAAATGAATACGCATTCTCCTTATACGAAAGCTCCGGATATCAAGAATTCTACGAATTTAATCCATTTTTGTCGGAATTAAATTCTTTTTGCGTATCATGATGATAATATTTCGTTGAGAGCATACCCACACGTATCGTTAGTATGGTGCGGCTTTCGACCGGGAAATTTGCGGTGGTGTGTTTCATGGTCGTAGTAATGTACGGAATGCACATTTCATTTATTTGTCGAGCTGCTACGGATCAACACGCAAAGAACGTAGAAACCGAAGTTGATACCAGGTTAATTTAATTTTATTAGTCCTGGTAAATTTACACAAGTTACGTATTTTTATATCTTGGGGACAGCCAACGAAAATCGTTATAACACGAAGTAATCGACAGAGCATCACGTGTTTGTAGTTTCCCAAGATATTTCAATGTTTTGTGCAATTAACAACCAAAAATCAATAAATATTTTTACATTATAAACCAAACACCTAGGCAACACTAAAAGAGGGAAAGAGAAAACTAATGGCTAAACATGAAAAGTAATTATAACCGTGGCCTAAACAATAATCTCAACTGCAGAACTAATTCTAACCCCAGCCCTTACACGTAACCCCAATGCCGTAATCTTCAGTGAACAGTTTTCTTTTTTACTTTCTCCCCAAGCACTGTCAACTTATAATGGAACAAACAGGCAAACAGGACTGGGTAAAACACTCATCAAATGGGGTTAGGATTTTTTATGACATGAGAAAACATGAATATCTGTATTTAAAGCCTAAATATTAAATATACAAATCATTTGATTAGTCTGCGGACTATACTGAGTTTACTTAATTACTTATAACCCATTCATATAAAAATTTAAACTAGAAAACACTTCATCTTTAGCAGAGCAACCAAGGACTTTGTTGCATCTAAATTACAGAAAACAGAAAAACAAAAATAGTTTTGGTTGATATACAACACTAAAGATAGCTTGAATTATTGGTGAAAAGTATTTGTCATTAAAAAGCTAAATGACTTTATTTATTTTTCCATTTGCTACAATATATGTCTGGCCGGTTAGTCTGGTGGTTTAGTGCGACAGCTTACAACCGAAAGGTTTAAGCTTTAAAACTGGTCGCTAGCTAGTCGGTTGTGGAGAATCAGGTACTTTTGTGGTTGTTTTGCGTGCTTATACCTATAGCACTGAACCTGACCTGAATTCTCCTACTAATTAAACTACAAATTGACTCCGTCTCGGAAGGTTTCTTAATTGTATTTTCTAAACTAATACAGTGAAACAAATACAGTTAAACTGATTGACTGGACATGCCCAGAGCCAAGCTCCAAGCAGGCAATTTATTTTGGTCCTTATTCCAAAACGCGATTTCGATAATAATCTAATACAATGAGTTTATACACACAACGATTGTATGGCACAATGTGTGGAAAAGATCATATAGAAAATGTTGGGAATAATAGCGCGTTGGCACGCAGAGGAAATGATTTACAAAGGTTTTTGGAACATGCGCACATAGCTGTGCAGCAATGAATAATGGCTTACTTAAACAATTTCACAAAACTTAATATATTGTACGCCAAATATGGCCGGTTAGTCTGGTGGTTTAGTGTGACACCTTACAACCGAAAGGTTTAAGCTTTAAAACTGGTCGCTAGCTAGTCGGTTGTGTCCTTAGGCAAGGCACTTTTCGGACATTGCCTGAACCCAGCGACTTAATGGGTTCTACTAAATTGAAGGAACGTGTGAATCATACAACACACTACATTAGCTCAGGTAACCCGACGATGGGCGCAAGGTGATCTAACGATTACCCGTGTGTTAACCCCCTTGGTTTTCCCATTCACGGGGATAAACATGAATATCCTATCCTATCCTATGTGGCTTTCTGAAAGATTATATATTTATCTGTAAATTGATATTCTGGTGGTTGGTGCCAATGATTCTGTGCATCTTAGCATCAAGTTCCATGTATGATACATTGGTGATAACACCGTTATAACCCCCTTGGTTTTCCCATTCACGGGGATAAACATGAATATCCTATCCTAGCCTATAGATGATGATTAATTGGATTGAAATCACATCATGGGATTGTTTCAGGAAGGAAGAGCATAGCCTCGAAGGATGGCAGAAAGAGAAGATCGCTGTGATTGTCCCATTCCGAGATCGATTCGAAGAACTGATGGAATTCATACCTTGGATGAATAAGTTCCTCAATGAACAGAAGATTCCCCACAAATTCGTTGTTGTCAATCAAGTGGACTTGCACAGGTATACTCCGAATATATTATGTGAGGTTTAGTAAGTTGGACATTGTGGGCTTAATACCCATGCCCTCCACCACTACCATACTTAGCTTGCTATGGTGGTATGTTAAGCTAAAACTAAACAGATAAAACGAATTATTGCCATTGCTAAATATTTGTGTGACTTCAGGTTCAATCGTGCTGCATTAATCAACATCGGATATTTGAAAACAAGGGAGGAATGTGACTACGTTGTCATGCACGATGTTGATTTGCTTCCTAACAACCCCGAGCTATCGTACTCATATCCTGAGAAGGTAACTTGTGGTATATTGGAGCAATAAATCATGTTTATCTCTGTGAATGGTAAAAATAAAAGGGGGATATTCTATGGGTAATATAGTCAGATTAACTTGCACCAAGCGGGTTGCATTTGATGTTTCTTCAATTTTCCCCACTCTCTGGCGCTGGGAGAATATATTCATGTTTATCCTCATGAATGGGAAAACCAAGGAGGTTAACGCACGGGCCATAGTCAGATCACCTCGCGCCCATCGTCGGGTTACTAGAGCTATTGCAGTGTGTTGTGTATGATAGACACGTTCCTTCAATTTAGTAGAACACATTAATCCCCTGGGTTCACGCAATGTCCGTTAAGTGCCTTGCCCAAGGAAACAACCAACTATCAACCATTCCGGCTAAAAGACGACGCACCAACCACCAAGACTAATCTGTCAGACAAACAACCCCAGCATCACCCACCACCCACATTGCAGGGTCCCTACCATCTAGCATCCCCAGAGTATCACCCACTCTACCATTACAAAACCTACATCGGTGGAGTTCTTATGATGAAGAATGAACATTTTGCCATGGTAATTTGTTTTTGTTTTGCACAGCTTAACTGTATGTTCTAGGGCTGTATTGCTCTAATATAAATTACTCTAACAAATACATATACATATATATATATATATATATATATATATATGACACGGGCATCCAACCTCATGGCACCAAAAAGGGGGTTCGTGATAAACTTTTTTTCTTGTACATTAATGAACACGGTCCGGCAATAAAACACACTCAGGTGTTAAGGAACCAAATAAATGCCTAACTACACAACGATGTTCATGTTGACTTTTTATGCCTACCACCATCCATGGGCTGGGTTAAACAGTAGAACTAAAAAGTTTTTTTAAAAAATGTCAAAACTTAATTTCATCCCACATGTGGCTTTCTGAAAGATTATACATTTATCTGTAAATTGATATTCTGGTGGTTGGTGCCAATGATTCTGTGCATATTAGCATCAAGTTTCATGTATGATACATTGGTGATAACACCGGTACATCCATTACAGTGCAATGGGATGTCGAATAAGTTCTGGGGGTGGGGAAGGGAGGATGATGAGTTGTATCTCAGGTTCAAGGACAACCATTTGACTGTGAGTAGTCTGTGCTCAAATACAATGTTAGGACTTCATCATATGTACGGCATTGGCAATGGAATAACTTGCAAATCCAAAGGCTTAAGCATGTCCAGATTAGTCTGGTGGTTTAGTGCGTCACCTTTCAATCGAAAGTTGCAGGTATGAAACTGGTTGGTTGTTTCCTGGGGCAAGGCACCCAAAGGAAATTGCCTGAACCCAGCGGAATAATGGGTTCTACTAAATTGAAGGAACGTGTGAATCATATACAACACATTGCAATAGCTCTGGTAACCAAACCAGTTTCGTCCCGCAAGCATGTATACCAGCAACAGTAATGGTTAAGAGTCATGTTTATACCAATAAATCGAAAAAGAAGGCAGTGTTTTCACATTAACCACCGTTTGATTACCTCTTGAATATATAGGTGATATATCAGATAGCCAATTGTCAGATTACCTTGTTGCAATGTGTTGTGTATAATTTGAGTTGTTCAATTTAGTAGAACCCTGATGGGTTTTTCACTGGGTTCAGGCAAAGCCTGCCATTTTCCCAAGGACAAAGCCAAGTAGTGAGCAACCAGTTTCGATCCTACAACCCTTCAGCCGAAATGTGACAAACTAACTTACCAAGCTAATCAATCGGGTATTCCAATGGCCAGAAAGATATAATCTTGGAACACAATACCAAGTGTGCCCCCCTGAGGTCTCATGATTCATTGATCATCTTTGCAGTTGTTTCGACCGGCCAAATTAACAAGTGGCTACCAAACATTCAAGCATATTCACAACAAGCAGAGAAGAGCAAGAGATTACAACCGATATGGGGACCAAAAAAAGGTATTTCTTGTGTGCAGAGTTAATTATGTGTTTTGTGTCATTTTCCAGGTGGTGCCAATTATTTGTTTTTTTTCTCATAAATTTCATGCAAATAAAAGCGGTCGTTATAAACATTAATGGTAAAATATGGCAGAGAAAGGAAAAAACAACAGAACTACACATTGTTGTTATAGTGGATAATAAAATGAAGGGTTTGTTGATTGAGTTATAGAGCAACAACGCTGCAATGTCTGCTAAGTGCTGTCACAAAGGGCACAACCGACCAGCTGGCGACTAGTTTTAAGTTGTGCTGTACAACGCCGCTATCAAATGGGACTATTGATGCATAATCTTGCTCAACGTCCGACCGGTTAGTCTGGTTTAGTGCAACGCCTTTCAGCCGAAGGGTTGCAGATTCGAAAGTAGTCGCTTGCTAGGCAGTTATGTCCTTGGGCAAGGCACTTTACGGACATTGCCTAAGCCCAGTGGATTAATAGGTTCTACCGAATTGAAGGAACATGTCTATCATACACAACACACTGCAATAGCTCTTGTAACCCGACGGTGGGCACAAGGTAATCTTACGATAGCCCATGTGTTTTCCAGGATAAACATGAATATTCTATCCTATTCTCTGAACTAAAGATTTCTTTCCCATCCAGGCGCAGTTCAAAAGAGACACGGAGACAGGTTTCGATACCGTGGAATACGAGGTGCAATCAGAGCGGAATTTATCCATCGACAACGCGCCACTTACTATTTACAACGTAGAACTTGTATGCGATCTGCAATTAACACCCTGGTGTGATCATCCCAAGAAGCAATGAAATTTATATTTTTATAACACAACAAACGTGCACTTCGTACTTATATTTATTAGAATACAATGTCATTGTAAACTCATGTGGTTTTGAACTGGGCATAACACATTGGGCATTTGTCTTGTATGTAGAACCATTTCTTCAAGCAGTTCTCATGAAAGTGATGCTTGCAGTGCATTATCCTCACATCACTTTCCATCAACTGGACAAATAGGGAGGTTAATACTCAGATCTCGAAAGCGTCAAGTTAGGGTGCCAGGGGTGCAAACTTTACCCATGCTTCCAAATTCGAAACTTAACTAAAAATTGTTCTTTAAAATACTTTAATAATAATTAATACACAGAATCAAAAATAACCAACCATACCAACATGCAAATTTTATAAATTGATTAACTTTGCACTCCTGGTAAAACACCAAAGCAAGAGACAAATATAGGATAGCATATTCATGTTTATACCCGTGAATGGAAAAACCAAGGGGGTTAACACACGGGCAATTGTCAGATCACCTCGCGCCCACCATCGGGTTAACAGAGCTATTGCAGTGCGTTGTGTATGTTTCTTCAATTTAGTAGAACCCATTATTCCGCTGGGTTCAGGCAATGTCTGTTAAGTGACATGCCTAAGGAGCAAGGACACAACCGACTAGCTAACAAGCAGTGTTGAACCTGCAACCCTTCGGCTAAAAGGCGACGCACTAACCAACCAGACTAATCTTTCGGACAATGCACATGAGAAAATTAAAACGTTATAACTTTCACCTGATAGCAAATTGGACAAAGATCTTTCTTAGTTTCAAGATCATCTGAATCAGCAGATTGTAACGATTGGACCTTGTGGGCGGCCTGGCGTCGCATCATCCAGATTTTCCAACCTTTCCCACCTCTTTGCACGATGCAGTAGTATGTGTATATCGCCAGCATCACTATTCCTGTGGAATATGAGGGTGATATAACATACAGAACTGTGTAGAGCCAAAGCCTAATGCAAAACACTAGTCCGACAGAGTACAACATACACATACATTAGGGGTTATAGTATTTTGTATAACCAGCGTGTCTGAGTAGTATAGGGTATGCTGCATGCACAAAGAAATAATAAACTAATGAAAATGTCCGATTGCAATACAATTGATAAATTTACATAAACCTGAAGCCACAATTTCCATGTCCGACCGCATAGCTTGTTGGATTAGTGCGTGGCCCTTCAGATAAAGGGTGAAAGGTTCAAAACTGGTCACTGGCTAGTCCGCTGTGTTCTTGGACAAGGAACTTAGCAGACATTAATTTGTTCCAGTGGATCAATAAATATTAAAGGCTTGTATTGTATCATATACAACACACTGCAATAGCTCCGGTAACCCGACGGTGGGCGCGAGACGATTGCCCGTGTGTTAACTTCCTTGGTTTTTTCATTCCCGGGGATAAAAATAAATATCCTAACCTAACCTATATACAACAAAATGTAATAATCTGACGATGGGCCGTGTGTTAACCCCCTTGTATTTCCCCCTTATGTGGATATTAATGAATATCCCACCCTACCTGCCACACTGGTCATCTCCATGTAGAAAGTGGCCATGATGTACCCACACATACACAGTGTCACCGCGAACTCGACAGCGCGACATGCCCCCCTGATATAGAACATGACGTCGTCCAAACTCTGCCACCCACGCAAAGTATGGTAGTCCACCATCAACACACAATATATGGCAAGCGAGCCCAACATGAGGGAGAATGTGTTCACATAGTTGTACGCGATGATGAAAACCCAGAACGTTGAACTGAAAATAAATATTTTCGTACAGAAATTTTAGTTTGGTTTATTCATTTTTTGCCACAGTATTAAAAATTAGTAAACGGATCAAATCAAGACACAGAAACAGGAAAAGACGGCAAAACGAACAGTCGTTAAAACACATCATTTAAAAAAGTATATCATTTAATTAATATAGTGGAAGAACAATAAGCAAACAAAATTTAATTAAGACCAAAAGAACATAGAAATCCCATTGTGTTATTAATAAATATGTCGGTGATACAGCATGACTTTAAAAATGTAGTGCTTAACATAATAATTAACAAATTTTATTAACGTAGACATCTGATTGGTATAAATGCTTTAAATATCTCCACATAAAACCTGAGTTATAATAAAGTATGATAGTCTAAGCAAAATAAGTTGTACAATAATGGTGGCAAAAAAATAAATCTCCAGCAACCTGACAGTGTGCATGCAGTATTTAAATAATAGTATAGTGATGAATTTACTGTTGTATCGTATTGTAAAGTATGTCCTGAACACACAATTTTATATTTTCAATAAACTTTCGCAATAAAAATAAAAAAATAAAAAGTTAGTTTTTTCCAACTCCATTAATAATGGAAAGTAAAAACTTTTTTAATTTTTATTTTTAGAACCACATAAAACATTAAACCAACTCACCTCATACTAAAGAACGAAATATATGACAAAACCCCCGATACACACAGTAGTATCAGGGCAAGTATCACTGTTCTCAGATGCTTCCAGAAAGTTCCATTATGAGCGGTGGCCAACGTCATTAGGATTGGATCAATGATGTTGAAAATACTTTGGAACTGCACAATATGGAGGGTTCAACATGGGATATTAGGATAGGATATTTATGTTTATCCCCGTGAATTGGAAAACCAAGGAGGTTAACACACGGGCAATCGTCAGATTACCTTGCGCCCACTGTCGGGTTACCGGAGCTATTGTAGTTTGTTGTGTATGATTCACATGTTTATTCCATTTGGTAGAACCCATTAGTTTGCTGGGTTGTCTGTTAAGTGCCTTGGCCAAGGACACAACTGACCAGTTAACCACCAGTTTCGAACCTGCAACCCTTCTGTTAAAAGGCGTTGTACTAGACCACCATATTCATGTTTATACTTATGGAAGAGACATCAAGATTATGTTGTGTCCATTGTCGGGTTACCACAGTTATTGCAGTATCTTGTCTATGATTAGGATGTTTTAAAAGTTTTGGAAAAACCCATTAAATCACCAGCTACAGGCAATGTCTGTCTTGTCGAAGGACACAATAAATTAGTTTGTGACCAGTTTCGAACTTACAACCCTTTAGCTAAAAGAATGGTAACTAATTAAACAACCAAGCTATTTAGCAGACTATTTTGTATGTCCAACAAAAGACAAAGAAATTGAGAATTAATGCGAGAGAATTTGGTTAACAAGACGTTGGGCAAAATGAGAGAATAAGATACCTGGGAAGAAGCAATAGTGAAGAGAATATACATGAGGAGGAGAAATCTTCCTGCTAGCTCCGTGCTCAATAAGTCGGTGTACAAGGACATAATGAGGAAGGTTATCCCATCAATTGCACCTGGGGATAGTATGATGTGGCAATGATGGAGTGTGTAGTTGTATGTATATACCACAGTGGTCCACTATTCGTTGTAAAAGATCCCTGCATGCCACTTCGAACGGAATGGGTGTTTTTAATTATTACAGGATCGCTTGGACTGCTTGGAACCCTGATCGCTAACTAGTCGGTTGTGTCCTTGAGCAAGCACTAAACGGACATTGCCTGAACCCAGTGGATTAATGGGTTCTACCAAATTAAAGAAACGTGTCTATCATACACAACACACTGCATTAGCTCTGGTAACACACGGTGGGAGCGAGGTGATCTGACGATTGTCCGTGTGTTAACCCTCTTGGTTTTCCCATTCACGAGGATAAACATGAATATCCTATCCAGTAGTAATTAGAGGTACTGTCACAGAATCTGTATCAGTTTGCATATTTAGTAACAAACGACACTGAGTAGCGAAATAGAATATAATACAAAGGAAATCAATAGAAGCGTTGCTGCTTGGTTATGCAGTTCGGACTCAGTTGTCATAATTAGTATACTGGGACCAATGTTGTGGTTGTGCAGAGTAGGCCTAACTACTGGGTCGTTTTACAGTACATTATAAATACTGAAATATGAGACTTATCTTCCTGAATAAGTATCATTATTAAATAAGTCTTATATTAAATTAATTAAACTATGTACATTGTATTGCTTTGCAAAGAATATCAATGTAAATATCAATCGGAAAATGTAGAATTTAAAATGGCTCCCCTACAGTGTTATTAACACTTAACCACACACTCTTCTTTGTGAGTTTATATCGTTGGTTTTTATAACAATTTTTGTAAATTATTGGCGCTGTGTCGTTTTTTTTAATATTTATTTCTTTTTTAATGACATGTTTAAAAGGCTATTTGTTTTTTCATATTTTCCTGTTCCTGTGCCTTGATTTGTTTTACTTGCTGTGATTTAATACTGGGGCTAAAAATAAATAAACTCAAACTAATCACTCTTTGCTTGGATTTTAAATGTTTCGACAAGTATTTAGATTCTTCTTTTATTGTGCCACGCTGATTGATTAGGAGAACGGCATAACTAACTAAGCTTACTTAGGCTATATCTCAGGTTCACCCAGTTACTTAATTCAAAAAGATGGTCTATAGTCTGTTTCATGCACAGTGTGTAGCGTTACTTCAAAGAAATGTGATTTAGTTTCCGAGATTAAGACAACTTTTGTTTATTCCATATACTAAATAAATGTTAAGCCTACCCTTAATTTTCAAATGTTAGGTGCTTATGCTTAAATTATTGATAGCGGATTTTAGTCAATGAAATTTAATACTAATCATAACAATGTTATTTAGGCCTCTTACACATGAATACAACAATAGGATAGGATAGGATATTCATGGCAATCATCAGATTAATCTGCGTTAAGTGCCTTGCCCAAGGACACAACCGACTAGCTAGTGACCAATTTCGTACCTGCGACCTTTCACCAGACTAACCGGTTGTACGTTTATTATTTAATGCACTCAAATACTCATCAGCGGAACATCTCCTCACCTGTTAATGGGCCGCTAACTGAGTCTGGTGGATGGTCGGTGAATGAGCAATGAAGCCATGACCTGGGATTAAAAGTTCGATTATTAACATGTCCGACCGGTTAGTCTGGTGGTTAAGTGCGTCGCCTATCAGCTGAAGGGTTACAGATTTGAAACTGGTTGTAGCTAGTTGGTTGTGTCCTTGGGTAAGGCACTTAACGGATATTGCCTGAACCCAGCGGATTAATGGGTTCTACCAAATTAAAGAAACGTGTGAATTATCCATTGCCTTTCAGCCAAAAGGCAGTGGAAAATAGGTCGCTTCTTGAACTAGCAGATATCACGTAGACCCACTAGATTATTGGGTTCTACAACATTAAAGGAACATCTTAACAACAACACACTGAAATATATTCTATAGCTTGATATTGAATTCACATCAATTTCGCTTTGATGTGAATTCCTATGTGATAACATACCTTGCGGATTTAAACTACCAGTGTTTGTAGCCATCGATACTTGGTGACATGTCCACCCAGTTTAAATGCGGGTGGCATCATACACACAAAATAAACTGGCCACCACACTTTTTACCTATTACACAGTGACAAAAATATATTCCAAAAACATAATTTCAATAATTTTGGACTTATTTTGTATTTAAGTAATGTCTTGCGGTCAGACAAGTTTTCATTTAAAAACAGAAAAAAATGACACCGACCCCGGTGATTCTAAACTTGGGAAACTTCAAACATTAACTCACCTGATGAGAAAGTATTGGAATTTGATGACCTCCTTCACAATGCAAACAAACCCAAAGAGATTAATACTTGTGTTCATGCACTGGACCACAGCTATCAGCAGAATGGTTGAATACTGGGTTTTGTTTAGTATATCCCATAAATCTATCTGCAGAACTTTAAATACATCTGAGCCCATCGTGTTTAGCTCAAGTTGTTTGTGTAGATTAGCATAGACCTGCACCCCATATCGCAAGCACCAGCATGTGATGAGCAAGTTCTGGATTTGATATTCTCCTCTTGCCCACTCCACAACACCCTGCCATCCAAATAAAGCGACAATTGTGTTCGATTTAAACAACAATTGTTTCATGTGGTTGTGTAATACGGCCGCAATTTGCACCAAATACCCGACAAGCACAGCTAGTGAGATACAAACCGATGCTTTCAATAAAACCACCAAAACATCGCAGGTGAAATTGCATGCGAGCCATGGTATCATCGGCCACAGAGCAAGAGGGATGGAGGTCGGTTTGCAGTTTAATATCTTGCACGGGATAAGTGATAATGTGAGTTGTGATAATATGAGTGTACATGATGTTTCGATTGCTCTGTGGTCATTCTGTATGTGCGACACCCATGATTGATTGGCAACGGCAATATGTGGTGAAACGTACTGGTCGTTTATTTCGATAACTTCTGTTTTAACGAGGAAGTTCTGTAGCAGATAATGACTCGCTGCTACACAAGCAAACGCAGTCAAACTCGAGTAAAATTGTAACAACAGTTTGATTGGTAAAAGAATAAGAAGCCATGCAATAATATAGAGTAAAATATCGAAATTCCAACTTGACACTTGGAAATTATCTTGCGGCCCAAAGAGATTGTTTAAAGTCAGTGTTTCCAGGTAAAGCAGCTCCAGGATAAATACTCCGGGCACACGGAGGAAAACTCCAATAAATTTAATAGTTTCGTCATTTTCCATTTTGGCAATCAGTCAACACCAATCAGAATTGTAAACAAAACTGTCATCTGACAAAGTTTCTGTTGTATACTTGAAAAACTTAATATTTTACAATAGAGGATTTTATTGTTTAGATGGTTTTATCTATAAATCCTGTACGTAATATTGAAACATCAATTAGCTACCTAGGTGTACTTATATCGCCTATTTCTGTAATGGCATTGTACTTAGATCATCAACAGTTTGCGGCAAAGAGAAAAATAACACTATGACGGTAAATTTACTAAACTAAAATTTGGCACTCCGCTGTGCAGTCTAGCTGGATGACATGGACTTTGAAATATTAATCATTTTGTTGTTCCTCTGTGGTTTCAACTGTCGAATAGTTCTATATTTCTATGTTCGAAGTCATGCGGAAACGTTTGATTTTGACGAAGGGAAATACCCTGCACCGGAGTTTAATTTGAGACGAGATTTAACAGACTTTGTGGAAAGACGCCAAGATTTAAATGAACATAAATTAGATTTAAAAGTTAAAACATGAATATTCTATTCTATCATTAAGATTCTTTAATAGATAGAGTTGACTTAGAAGCCAACCGGTAAGTTTAAGTTTGTAAATATGGACTAACGGGAGAGGGCTATGTACAATTGGCAATACCTTTTAAATGTTTAATACGTTTTATATTTCTTTGCTCAGTTCCATACCATAGATACTTTTTTATTAGAGAAAAAATTCAAAAGTAATTTAATTGATAAAAAAACTAATTATTAACCTGATATTTGTTATAATTTCAGGCAGATGAATGAGATGATGCGTGCACTGCGTTGCCTTGTGTCATTCCGGTGCAACCAGGCAAGATCGATCACCATATTTGCCAGGTGTCGACAGCAGAATGCGATTAAACCTCCTCCATACAAAATCCTCTTCTTTGGAAGCGACGACTTTGCTTTGTCCACCTTGGAAAAGCTACACAACAGTGGGCAGAGAGAAATTATAAAGGAATTGGAGGTCACATTTATTGTTCTTTTAAATTACCTCATCTCATTTAATGTTCTTTTAAATTACATATGCTGGTCACTTAACTATAATTTATATGTGTATTCAACACACTGCAATACATTGGTGACTTGACTGTGAGCACAAGTTAGTCTAACTACATGTTGTATAATGCCCTTTGTTTACCCACCCACGGGAATAATGCAATATTCTAATCAAGTAAAAAGTGTGTTCTTTGCTTGTTCGGGAAGATAAAAATATTATTTTATTGAACAAAACTTTTTACACAGGTCGTCTGCCTAGCTCATTCTAATGAAAGAAATTCTGTGATTTACAAATATTCCCGAGAAAATGACATCCCAACCCATTTCTGGGGGAGTTTGCCTCCCCTGGGATACTTTGACATGGGGGTGATTGTCTCATTCGGGAAAATGATGCCACGAAAAGTGATCGAATCGTTTGAACTTGGAATGATCAATGTACATGGAAGTCTACTCCCTGCATTACGAGGGGCTTCCCCAATTGCGAGAGCAATACAACAGGGCTTGGAACACACTGGGGTCTCAATATTTCAGGTTTGTATCGATTTATTTCTAAAAACACTTTGTTTAAATTTTTTGCCTTACATTCCAGCTGAATAACTTTGTTGGTTAGTGTGCAGCCTTTCAGTTCAAAGGTTGTAGATTTAAAACTGGTCTCAAATCTGCAAAATATGGGATTTTGCTACCTATCCAACAGATTGGTCTGGTGGTTTAGTGCGTCCCCTTTAAGCCGAATTGATTGTATATTCAAAACTGGTCTGTGGTTTTTTGGGGCAAGGCACTTAGCTGACATTGAATAAACCCAGCGGATTTAAGGGTTCTACTTAATTAAATAATTAAACTTCTCAATCATATTAAACACACTGCAATAGCTTTGTGCAATAAATTTCCTAATGTCTTTATAATTAATGTTTCATGATAGTTTATAATATGAACCAGCTGGTTATTGGTGGAATGGCTGTTTTGTTAAAGACGATCTTACTCCGTATCTTTGTAGTCGTACCACTGCTACCCATACATATACAGCATACATGATGGTTAACACGACCAATCCATATATAAATATAAAAATGGTCTTAAGTTTTTAATTATAAGCCCAGCAAAGGTTTAAAACCTAAAAATGAAAAAAAAACTTAAAAAAAGCTCAGTAAAAAATATTGAATTACTTTGCAGATTCAACCAGGAAAGTTTGATAACGGCAGAATATTGGGGAGGAGTGAACCATTGAGCGTTGGGGATTCCAACTCCACCGAGTTGAGTCGATCACTCGCAACTATTGGTTCCAATCTCTGTCTCGATGTGATTCACAATTTCCCACTTCGGGTGCAAAATGCTTCGACTCAAGATGAAGACAAAGCGTCATACGCTCCGAAGCTAACCACCGATGATACTGACATCGTGTGGGAGGCAATGACAGCCACGACTATTATCAATAACTTCCGTGCGTTCGGACATCACAAAGCCTACTGTTTACGATGCAAATATGAAGAGAGGCTTCTCAAATTACTTGAAATTCGAACCTGTTCTGTGGAGGAATTGAACTGCGTAGATTCGAACACATTACCTGGCCATGTCGGGTACCATAAGAAAACTAAGAGTTTAATAATTACATGCGTATCTGGTTATATAGCATGTGGGAAACTAAGCTATGGTAAAGTATTGTCAGCGGTTGATTTTCATAATGGGTTTTGGCAAATGAGGCGAAAGTTGGGTCAAGATGTTGTGTTCGAATCCTACAACAGAGCTGGGTGATCGAAACAGTTTTGCATCCGTTGGTTATTATTTGAAACAATTACCGAAACGATATTTATTTTTAATTTGTGCCTCAAATACAGCAAGTATCAAAACCAATGTGCTGAATGGAAATATAAAATTGAAGTTCACAACATTTAATTACAAAACATTCAAGCCAAGCAAAAACAAAATTAGGAATAGTTTTGAACATAATTATTAGAATTCAAAAATCTTGAAGTTTCAGAGTTAAGAACTCTTGTTACATTTTTTGGGGGAGTAACATTTTTACATAATGTTTTTTTATTTAAAAAATCTCCTGGAGTTTGTCAAGTCTCAAGATGTTTCGTTCTGTTTAGCCAACATCTCGGGGAACAAGTATGGAACTTCGGATCCTTTGCTTTGTTGCATCACTTTGGAGGCTTGTACCAGGTCCTCCATGTTAATAGGGCGGAGGGTGCCATCATCCGCTCTGGTGCGAGCAAAAGTGTTTAGCACAGTGAATGGGAAATTGTAATAAAAGTTATCCCATTAGCAATCAACTAATTACCTCGCGCCCACGGTCGGATCATTTAACTAGGTAGGTCAGAGTACTATGCACACCGTCGGGTTACTGAAGCTATTGCAGTGTGTTGTGTATGATTGAAATGTTCCTTTAGTTTGGTAGAACACATTAATCCGCTGGGTTCAGGTTATGTCTGTTCTAACTGCTTTGCACAATAACCCAACAAACTAGCTCACATTCAAACTCTATGTCAACATTTTGGCTGATAGGAACGATGCACTAACCTACTAAGCTATTCGATCAAACAAACAAATCATTTTTTTCAAAGATCTCATTAAATCAGGTTATCCATACATCGCATTGGTCCTAGCAACTCAACTAGCCATGGGGTTCACAATTAAATAACCTGCATATCCTTATCACCCATAATGTCCCCAGCTCAATCCTACCATCACACACAATCGTCCAAATCCCACACACAACCCCACACCAATCTACCCCCCGACAACTCACCACCACCCCCCCAACCCGACAACCCACCCGCTTCTAAGATGTTCATGCACTCGCGCCACGGAAGCGTGCCGACACATCTCCCTGATGTCGCTCCCACTGAACCCATGCAGAGACTCCGACAACGTGGCCAACTCCACATCCCCTCCCAACTCCTCCACTTCCAGCACGATCGATAGAATATTCTCGCGTTGTTTCGCATCCTGGGGGGAATGAGGTGACGGGTTAGGGGATTTATATAAAAAATATATTATTTTTTAAAGATAAAAAGGTAAAAACCGACAATGGCAAGTAGTAACTCTAGCAACTCGATTGTGGGCACGTGTTCTAACTGGTACTAAACCATTGGGAGAATGATTTTTCAATCATTTTTAAAAGTAATAGATCCAGCAACCTGATGTAACATGTAAGGTAACAATATTAAAGAACAGAGTTTAATGGAGTGATAAATACATTCATATCTCAACACACTTTAATAATACTAATTGTTAATCTGGTATTGGGACGGGACTTTGTTACTTGTATCCACCACATTAATGCAAAGAGTGGCCATAGATTTATACAGGAATTAAGCAAAATCTCAAATAACATGGGGGGTTAGTGTGTGGTCTTTTAGCTAAAGGATTGTCGTGTTAAAACTGGCCGCTAGCCAGTCTGTTGTATTCTTTGACAAGTAATGCAGGTATTGTCTGAACCCAGCGGATTAATGAATTCTACCAAAATTGAAGGAAAGTCTCAATCATACACAACATACTGCAATAGCTCCGGTAACCCGACGGTGGGCATGAGGTAATCTGAAAATTGCCGGTGTGATAACCCCCTTGGTTTTCCCATTCACGGGGATAAACATGAATATATCCTATTTTGTCCTATAAATTGCCGATGTACTAACGCCTCACATTTTCTTATTTTACAGTAATAAAACATAACACTTTAAACCCATAGTAACAATGGATACCGGCATTGGGACATTGAGCTTAATTGGCATCCTTCGAAGAATGGCCTGGTCAATCTGCTGGGGTCGGTTAGTGGCGCCCATCACCATGATTTGGCTCTCGTTGTCCGACACCAGCCCGTCCCATAGACTCATGAAGGTGGCTTTCATCATGGCAGTCACTTCATGGTCGCGATCAGAACTGGAATTTGATTTCAAGTATTTTGTATTTAGAATAAGGTTAATCCATTCAATAGACAATCTCACATGCGAAAGATGATTTTTTTGTTAACAAAACCCATTGAAACCAATTTGAAAAAAGGTAAAAACAAAACTATTCAAACCGCCTTTATAAAAAATCAAAAAAGCATAATGAGTGTAAAAGTTCGGTGACAACTAGTTTATTTTGTAAAGTCATACTATGTTTTATACTGTGATATATCAACCTTATTAACTCCTATACAACTTCACAAACTGAGAAAAACAATTCCATACACTTAGCAAAGTTTTAGTTGGTATCTGTTGTGTTCTTTATCTATAATTTCACATACCATATAATAAATCAAACAGTTTGCTAGTTGTAAAACACAACAAAATGTTGTACTAAACTGGTGGTCCAATTTAAAAGTCTTAATTGCATCATATAATTGTACTACATTAGGGGAGGTCTGAGTGGCGATGGAAGTTTCCAATAGAAGAAACCTTATGCTGAAACAATTCTAAATCTAAGGTTTGAACTCTTAGTTTCTTTTATCACACAAGGCACTTAACGAACTTTGCCTGAACCCAGGGGATTAATGGGTTCTACTAAATTGAAGGAACGTGTGAGTCATAAACAACACACTGCAATAGCTTCGTTAACCCAACGATGGGCAAGAGGTGATCTGACGATTGCCCGTGTGTAAACCCCCTTGGTTTTCACGGGAATAAACATGAATTTCCTATCCTTGTTTTCTTCATCACAAACACAGCAAGGTACGCTCACCGCATTTGTAGAAACACGTCAATCTCATCAATAAATATGATCGCCGGTTGTAGTTTATGCGCCAATGAAAACACAGCAGCTGCTAGCTTCTGCGACTCCCCGTACCATTTATCGGTCAACTGCTGAACCTGGGTGGTGGGGGATGTGAGGCTGATGATTGATGTCACTAGCTTAACTGTGGTTACTTACACCAGGTTCAAAACAGGTTGCTAGCTAGTCGGTTGTGTCCTTGGAAAAGGCACTTAACAGACATTGCCTGAACCCAGCGGATTAATGGGTTCTACCAAATTGAAGAAACGTGTCTATCATATACAACACACTGCACTAGCTCCAGTAACCCGACGATAGGCGCGAGGTAATCTGACGATTGCCCGTGTGTTAACCCCTTTGATTTTCCCATTCACGGGGATAAACATGAATATTCTATCCTAACCCACTACTACCCAGTAGTTTGTATACTTAGTAGGGGAAGAGTGGGTAAAATGGGCCCTTTAGTTGCAAATCGGATTTTTTACTGATATAAAGCCCGCTGGACTTAAGTTTTTCATGTGGTGTCACCTAATACCAAAGTCTTTACACATAACATGTTAACTTTCTAATAATTTTTGTTAAATATATTTTATCAACAAAGAAAAATATTTCGTTAGTGGCCCATTTTAGACAAGGGTGCAGTCTAAAAATGGGCCCCCCGGCGCCCCCGTTTTCGACATTAACATTTCGCCAGATAACAGTATCCATATTCGCTTCCCATATAAACAATGTTATTACTTTTCTTTTTATGATGTAGTTTTTTTTTTTTAATTTAACACTTTGGATTACAGCAATTACTTTTTATTTAATACCCAGTTACTAGTATACTAATGCAATAACACCTTGCTACTTTAGTGGAAGCATAACTATCAATTCATGTTATTAATAGCATTTAGAAAACCCGTTAAGTTTATTGTGAAACACATAATATGACTGTTAGTGCTAAGTCTAGCCCTTTAGTACTGTTAATGCTAAGTCTAGCCCCGTTAGTTACCAAATGAACACAGGGGGCCCATATTAGACAGGTGCCAACATACGACTTAAAATCTCTATAAAAAAATTTTAAAAAAAGAAGTTTTTTTTCTACCAGTAAAAGTAGGTCTAGGCTATATAGTTCTATTTAACTACAGTAAAATTTATTTTAGTATTTGATCTTTTCTATTATTTATTAGCAGAAAACAAAAATTGCAAATTTAGATTCAGACCTTCTCAAACCGAAAAAGCTACAGAAAACATTGAGTTTGTCGATTTCACGCTCAAACTTCGGTTTGGAGATTCCATAATTTGATATACTGACACTGGTTTTTCCAGCAAATTTTTATTCTTCAAAATATATTAAAAATTGGAGGGGGCCCATTTTACCCACGTGGCCCATTTTACCCACTTTTCCCCTAGTTACTACCAAACCGCAAAATATTCACTAATACTTCCACAGATAGGGGAAGAAAGTAGGTTTATTCACTATTCACCTCAATATTAATGAACGCACAACCAGCTTCCTTGGCTGTTGCTTTCGCGATCATCGTTTTGCCACAACCTGGGGGCCCGTAGAGGAGAATGCCTGCGGGGGTGGGTGGTTGGTTATTGGGGTGTAGGATAGGATGTTCATGTTTATTCCCTGTGAATGGGAAACCAAGGGAGTTAACACACGGGTAATCATCAGATCACCTCGCGCCCACTGTCAGGTTACCGGAGTTATCGCAGTGTGTTGTGTATGATACAAACATTTCTATAATTTAGTAGAACTCATTAATTCGCTGGGTTCAGGCAATGTCCGTTAAGTGCCTTTCCCAAGGACACAACCGACTAGCTAGCGCAGAGTTTCAAATCTGGGAATTGTCAAAGGTGGATGCTGCTGTGTGTTGGGGTTGAGGGGGAAGGATTGTGTGGGTTTGCTGGGAGGTTTTCACCTATGGAAACTGGTGGGTTTGTTTAGTTATAAGGAATGTTAAGTGTGAAGTTTAGGTGATTAAGGTTGTTCAGGTGTGGGGTTTGTTGGGGAGTGGTGAAGTGTGGCCATAATAAGAGATGTATTTCTGTTCACCTTTTGGAGGAAGAAATAGTTTGCATTGCTTGAATATCTCCCTCTTGTGGAAAGGAAGAATCACCGTCTCTTTGATTTGTTCCACAATGTAATCGAGGCCTCCAATCTGAGTCCATGACACAGGGATATCTAGGAGGTTCAATTCATTTTAATGATGGACTTTTAGGCACCAAAATTGGAAGGCAGTAACTTTAAAGTGAAAAATAACTATTCTGGAAAAATGCTGAAATGATTAGTTGGCGTAAGTAGCAATGGTATTTATAACTCTACTGTAAAAAAATTTTTATCTGCAACACTAAGTATAACCCGAAATGAAAATTGGGAACCAGTAAATCAAGGCTTTAAGCACTGCAAAACGACAAACTGGACCATTTATAAGGAAAAATGTTTTAGTTTTATTTTGGTTTACATTTAAATGAACCTTCTATAACAATGAAAACATGCAACTTTTTATAAACCGAATTGGATACAGTAAATTATTTACAAACATAAATTTTTCCTTTTAAATTGTCAGCCAGCTGTAATGGTGCATTATTCCACCTCCAAATATGGCATTATTGAGAATTCACCTTTTGGGATGATAAGTTGGGAAGCGATGTTGAGTTCATACTCTGTGAGGTTCAGCTCGGAAACATTGTCTTTTCCAAGGAGTTTCAATAATGTTTGTGCCTGATAGGAACAACACAATGTTTTATGAATTATATCCTAATTACACATCAATTACTAGTATGAAAACCATGGCAGTTTTCAACACAATACAATTACAATTTTTATTTTTGTTTCTTTCGCTGCAGCGTTTATAACCAACAGTTTAAAAATACATGATTTCTGTGCCTTGTGCGACATTGTAAAATTGTCCTGGCATTTGTGTTTTATCCCCGTGAATGGTAAAACACAAGGGGTGTTAACACATGGGCAATCGTCAGATCACCTCGCCTCTACCATCTGATTTTATAAGCTATTGGATAGGATATTCGGATAGGATATTCATGTTTATCCCCGTGAATGGGAAAACCAAGGGGGTTAACACACGCGCAATGGTCAGATCACCTCGCGCCCATCGTCGGGTTACCGAAGCTATTGCAGTGTGTTGTATATGATAGACATGTTCCTTCAATTTGGTAGAATCCATTAATCCGCTGGGTTCAGGCAATGTCCGTAAAGTGCCTTGCACAAGGACACAGCCGACTAGCTAGCGACCAGTTTCGCACCTGCAACCTTACGATTGAAAGGCAACGCACTTAACCGCTAGACCATCGGGCCGGACTATTGCAGTGTGTATTATTGAGTGTTTCTTTTATTTTGGTAGAAACCATTAATCCACTGGGTTCAGGCAAAGTGTCTTGCCCAAGGACACAAGCAACCAGATAGCATGTAGTTTCGAACCTGCATTCCATTCCTTAACTTGACTGTAAAGAACTTGCCCACTAACTAAGCTACTTGTCTATTTTTGAAACGAAATTATATATCGGGTGCCTTTTTTATGTTTTGAGTGCTAATGTCATGCTTTTTGGACGGGAAATTTAAAAAGTAAAATAGAGAAACCTTTTCTTCACTTGCTTTCTTCTGCTTTTTGGTGGGGTCTACGATATTAATCACCTTATCCACATATCGGTAAAGAAAATATCCGGCCGCCCCTGTGAATAAAAGTCGAAGAAAAAGCCCAATCAACTGGGTTTTACTCTCGCCATTGGGGCTGATTTCTTTCAATTCCAACTTCATTGCAAATCTACAGTGGTAAGTCACCTTTAGCGAATGGTTTGACTTTCAAAACTGGTTGAAGTTCCGCTTTGGCTTTAAAGCTAATACACGATCGTTAGCCGGTTACTGGAAAATCGATTTGAGAGAATATTTTTGTAGTAATTAAAGCTATTTAGGTAAGTTCTTTAATTTGTTTGACTTAGGTTAACGGGATTTAGTGTTAAATAAATTTGTATTTGTAAAATAAATCTGTATTTGTCAAATAGGCAAAGACAAGACGGACTGGTGTAACCGAATATGGGATATACAAATCAATCGCTTCCACAGTAACTAGTCAATGATTGCAAATTAACTGTAACTGATAAAGTTAAAGTTCCTTTTTTACCGGGTGAGTTTCGATCTTATAATGGTGGCGTTGTTGAGAACAAAATTGTATAATTTCTAGTTAGTATTTCTATCTTCCGTGTTAACCATTCGGCTAAACTAATCTTGTTGTAACCACAAATTTAGGACAATATAAGATCAAGTGTTATTCCCTAAGATGGGAAAAACCCGATAGAGCTATCACGCGGGCAGATTACATTGCGGTTACGTAATGAAGCGTTCCAACTCTCAAAAATGGCCAAACTAGCCTGCGCCCCTCTTTGTGTGACCAGAGCTATTGGAGTTTGCTGTGTATTAATAAGACGTTTCTTCAGTTTTGTACAATTCATTGGTTCACTGGGAACATGTGGTGTTTTTAGTTTAGTTTATTTTTGTTTTTTTTAAAGAAAACTTTCAAAAAATCTCTTTAAAAATTAGAAAAACAGAAGACATTCGTTAAGTGCCCTGCCCAAGACAAAATCGAATAGCTAACGACCGGTTTTGATTCTAAATCTTTTAACGGAAAAGCGACGTATCAACACCAAGCTATAAGGCCGGACATTAACATATGGTAAATATGCCATTTTAAAAAATCAAAAACAAATTTTATAAATAAAACGGATTTCCTTATTTTTACTAAAATTTATTAATCCACTTGACCCAGGTGCTGTTTTTTTTATTAGACATAGTTTCGAAACCATGATGGGTACGTCATTAGGACCGTTTTTTAGGACACAACCGACTACCTAGCGTCCAGTTTCGAATCTGCAACCCTTCGGTTGAAAGGCGACGCACTAATCCACCAGACTAATCAGTCGGAAAGTGTAGAGTTGTAGATTCGGATCAGCTTCAGTTGCTAGTCGGTTATGATCTTGGTCAAGGCACTTAATAGCCATTGCCCGGACCCAATGAAAAATTGGTTTTCTAAGAAATTCCTAAGAATTTTTTCTAATCGTATACAACACAAATTAAATTTCTTAATCGTATACAACACATTGCAATATCTCTGGTAACCCGATGGATGACCTGATTTAATCAGACGATTACATCAATCTAACGATATGAAAACGTCCCATTACGGATCTGAGATGTGATCTAACGATTTTATATGTGGTAATACCCCCTTGCGTTTTCCTATGCCTGAATAACCTCTTCTGTCCTATCTTGCATACAGAACGTCATTTTAACATGATTTAATTAAATAATGAAAACCACAAAAATGTTATAAATTAGAGAATTATAATTTATAGAATGATAGACGAGTCCTTAAAATCTGTAAAAGGTTTTTAAAAAAATCTGGAAACCAAATTAAACATGATTTAATTAAATAATGAAAATCACAAAAAAAGATGTGCACGAAGATAAAACCATACTAAACGTGAAAGCATTTGAGTGACAGGGTGATATTTGTTTGTCTGATTGACTCGAAACGCGGTGTAACAAAGCATGCTTTAGCATCTAATCTTGAGCCTTTGAGTATTTTTGTCGGACTTCCTTTAGCAACATTAGGCTATCTGTTGTTGTTGAAAACAAATTGTATTTTGTTTTGATGTGATCAAATGATCATTTACGAGTGATTAACTACACCACGTTTGCGCTCCATCTTGTGCACGAATAAAAGCAAGGCGGGGTGCAGCGCGCGGGGATAATGATTATGAGGCGCCTTCTGCTTCCAGGTTTCTCAGTTTGCGTGTAGTGCAATGGTGGAGTCGTCAGTTCAGATTGTGATGCTGCTATTCGGTTAGTTATATAATCTTGCACCGATAGTGGATGGATAGGCAGTGGTGTATTACTAAACGATCGCTGTGAGGTCGCTATAAGGGAAAAGATTTAGATCAAATAAATTTCAAAAATATTTTTTTAGAATCTTTGTTAAAACGGAATCCAAATTAAATTAAACAAAATTCGAGTTTCCTGAAATGAAAACCAAATCAGTCGGATGGACTTGTCATCTTTCTTTCGTTGTTCTTGTTGTTCTAATTGAAGTCGCGCAAAGCCAAGAGGTTATCCACGCTAATATGTCTGTACCTTTATGCGAGCAGAGGATATGTGGTCCACCATCACTCTACCCGTTCTTCATCGGTTACCCGATCTACAATGTATGTGGGAACTGCACTCACCTCACCTGCAATACTGAGTTCTTCGGGCTTAGTATCCCAATGCGAGCGCTGGTCGGATTGCCTGCAGTGCCGCGTGAGTATATTTAATTTATTTGTGAGTATAAGAGTACATGTTTCCTTAACTAATATACGTGAGTGTATATACTTCCTTAACTAATATAGGTGAGTATATATATTTTCCTTATCCATCTTGTTTAGAATAGGGTAAGCCAGTGTAGGAAATTTCTATCGTTTGCGTCTTAATTAATTTTGTTTCCAAATTATCGTAATCTCGACGGCGTCAGCTATATATTTATTTATTGATAAACTTATCTTATTGAACTTGGTGCAGTTTATTTTATGTTTCCTCGGTAAGAACACCAAAAAGAACCTTTGATGAAAAATATAAGAAAAAGACGGCAAAACTACAGCCTTCAAAAACGTCTATAATCCAATCAATAATTTACTTTCCGTATATTCACACGTGGACGTCAAAACTAACGTATAAGAAAAATAACCACCTTGTTTGGAATGACGTAGGGCAGTGTAGAAAGTTTAACATTAAAATACAGCTTTACTCTGCGTTTAAGTATTTACCTGGCATAATAACTAATAGATTATACACAACCATTAGTTTAGTTTATAATATTATGTTTTTACTTTTTTACACAAACAGTGATTATAACAAGCAAAAATAAAACGTTATGGGAAAAGTAAATTAAAACAATTGGAAAATATGTACAGTCGTGGGTGTAAAACACCCACACGAATTTATAATAAATTGTGAAT
>CH002681.1:392283-431733 GCA_000149265.1 Ciona savignyi
AGTATGTGGCGTGGTGTCCTACCCATTATCCATTTTAAAGATTCCATTCGATTAAAACGACATACTTTGTTTTTACCCCATCTTTTTGAGTCACACTCGTGGCATGTCCAATCGCCAGGTGTTTAGTAAGAATGTCAAATATCCAATCATGTTAAAACCTTTTACTATTATTTCAATAACTGACATTTTTGTGTGTTTGTCTTATCCCTTATTTTATAAAAAAGCAATTGGTTTGGTTTTTCTCACATAAAAGACAAATCTTTAATGGAACAAAATTGACTTGTTGTTTACTCGTAATATTCTATTCTTTATTCTTTATTCATGTTTATCCCCGTGAATGGGAAAACCTAGGGGGTTATCACACGGGCAATCGTCAGATCACCTCGCGCCCATCGTCGGGTTACCGGCTATTGCAGTGTGTTGTATCCTTCAATTTGGTAGAACCCATTAATCCGCTGGGTTCAGGCAATGTCCGTAAAGTGCCTTGCCCAAGGACACAACCGTCTAGCTAGCGACCAGTTTCGCACCTGCAACCTTTCGATTGAAACGCGACGCACTTAACCGCTAGACCATCGGGCCGGACGTAATATTTAACAGCATGAACCAGACTGTGGACAAGTATTTGGTTTATTACTTTAAAGTAAGCACAGCATAAAATTAACATAAGAAATGGTTGTTATTATCAGTAAACAATTCATTAGATTCCTTCTTATTTGAACCAATAGGATATTCATGTTTATCCCCGTCCTTTCCAGTTGTTTGTCCAACAAAGGCGTTCCATCCACGATAATCGAAGTCAGCGATTCCAGTTTGAAATTCAGTTTCTCTGTGTTTCGCTGGAGAACCAACCCAACTGACATGGTTTATATTTTCTGCTTCGTAAAGATCTGTAAAAAGATGGATCCAAACTGCCAACCGGTAAGAGCTTGGTAAACTATTTCATTTGGTTTTAATTAAATTTTGTTTGCTCAATAATGTTCTTTCGCTTAGGTTTGACGGCCGCGTCCGCTATATTTATTAAATTATATCCTTTTTCTTTAATGACGTGTTTGTAATGATGTGATCTTGCACATTTACTTCATATGAGTTATTGACTCTATCTATATAACTTCTGAGTTCCTGGCAGGTCTAAGCACGTGCATATATTAGAGCACTCGTTATAGCGGTCCTCATTGTATTGCGTCAAGTCTAGAATGTCCTTCAGATTAACATAAAGCATTGTGGGTATTATAGTGTGAACACTAGGGTCGCTATATTTAACTATTACATCCCCCTTTTTCTAAAAGTATCATTGTACAGATTTAAGATAGCACATCAACAGTTATATGAACAACTTATACAGAGGGATACAAAAATGGCAAGTTACATAAAATCATTTAACAACTAATTATCATCGTGTATAAATGAACTCTTGTAAATACAATATCAACATTGAAACGCAACTTAAACATATTCCATTAAATCTAGCAGGTCTGACAATTGGTCGTCCATAACGTGAAAAAGATGTATTGCGAGAAACAGCAGGTCTACTATTTGCAGCATTATTGTTGCAAGGCATTAAAACAGTATTATCGTTACGAGAACTACCTAATGGCACATAGTAGTCTGGAATATATGCATTATCGAATTCAGGTTCAGGTTCTTGTGTTTTCTGTAGGTGAAAGCGATTGCGTCGTAACTGACCATGTCTGTTTCGAATGGTATATGAACGAGGTTCATGATGTCGACCAGTAACAATTGCCTTTTTCCAATGTTTGTCTCTTCTATATCTTACTACATCTCCCTCTTTTAGTTGTGTGAGAGGCTTTGTTCCCCTGTCATGGTATTTCTTTTGTATCATTTGTCTGCTTTGCAGGTCTTTTGAAACATTGACCACTTGCGGTTTCAAGAGTTTAGTTGAAACTGGAATGGTGGATCGTAATTGCCTGCTCATCAGTATTTGTGCTGGTGAGTATAATAATCCGGTTATTGGAGTGTTTCGATGTTCCAATAAAGCCAAGTATGGATCCTGTCCACTATCAGAGGTTTTCTTCAGGAGACTTTTCATTGTTTGCACTGTCCTCTCAGCTTGTCCATTTGATCGCGGATATCCGGGACTAGATGTTGTTATCTTAATATTCCATTTTCTGGCAAAATTACAAAATTCTTTGCTAGCAAATGGCATGTTGTCACTTACAATCTCAATTGGTATACCATGGCGAGCAAAAATACTTTTGCAGTGTTCAACAATTGTTCTCGCCGTCTTATCTGTCAAAAAAACTAATTCGGGATATTTAGAGTAATAATCAACAACTACCAAGTAATCATGGTTCTGAAATGTCATAATATCCATTGCAATTTTGAGAAATCGCTCATCTGGTATATCATGTGATATCAGTGGTTCCCTTGAATGATTACGTTGAAATTTACAACAAGTTTCACATTTTGAAATAAATCTTTCCACATCACTTGACATTCCTGGCCAATACAGGGTTTGCCGTGCACGTGATTTGCATTTGTCTATTCCAAAATGACTTTGATGGATTTGCTGTAGCATATATGGTTTTAGAACAGTTGGGACCACAATTCTTTCACTTGTGAATATTATACCATCAGCTGAATAGAGAGAGTCTCTCTTATTCCAATATTGGCGTACATTAACTGGTACATTTCTCTGCGAACGTGGCCATCCATTCTGACAATAGTATTTTACCTTTTGTAGTATAAGGTCTTCTTTAGTTGCTTCCTTTATTTCGTTATATTTGGATGTGGTCACAGGTAAGTTTGTGATCAGAGAATGAACTACTCGCACAACGTCATCTTCTAGTTCAGTTTGCGGTTGTCCTTCAACAAAAGCTCTTGATAACGTGTCTGCTAAATACATGTATTTACCCGGTACATATTTAACTTTAAGTGTATATGGTTGAAGACACAGCATTAGACGTTGGAGTCTAGGTGGAGCTTTACATAGTGGTTTCTTTAAAATAGTTTCCAGTGGTTTATGGTCTGTTTCAACCATAATGGGACTCCTTTCCATAAATGTACTGATAAAATTTCGTTGTTGCAAATACAATAGAGAGCATTTCTTTCTCTATTTGAGCATAATTGACTTCTGCCGAAGTCATGGATCGAGATGCATATGCAATCGGTTTACCTTCTTGGAGTAAACAGGCTCCTAATCCATATTGGGATGCATCACTTTGTATGGTTACAGGTTTGTTTACATCATAAAATGACAAAACAGGTTTACTTGTAAGCACTTCTTTCAGTTTGTCTATTGCTTCATTATGAACTTTCTCCCACCGCCATTCTGCATCTTTCTTCAGTAGTTGTCTTAATGGTGCAGTAATCGTGGACTCATTTGGAATGTATTGAGAAAGGTATTTAGTCATGCCTAACAAACGCTGTAGACTTGCAATATCAGTAGGGTTTGGCATATTCACAATAGCATCAACTTTAGCCTCATCAGGTTTTAATCCTTCTTTTGTTACAAAATTACCCATGTAGGTTACACTATTAACCTTAAATTGGATTTTGTCCTGATTACATCTCACCTTCTTTTCCCTTGCTCTGTTAGAGGACCATTTTCAGTATCGCATCATGTTCTTCTTCATTTCGAGCTGCTATAATGATATCATCAGCTATGACATGAACTCCTCGTATATCTCCGAAGGTTTCTTCATTTCGTTTCTGCATCACTTCGCTGGCAGAACATATTCCAAATGGCATTCTTAAAAAACGTTTTCTTCCCCACGGGGTATGAAAAGTGGTATAGTATGAGGATTCATCCGTAAGTTTCACATGCCAATATCCATCTTTCATATCTATAACAGTGAAAACTGTCATTCCAGATAAATTGGATTGCACATCTGCAGGTGTTGGAATATTGTGTCGTTCTCTCATTATAGCAGTGTTTAGCGGTTTGGGATCTAAACAGATACGCAAACTCTTGTCTTTTTTCTCGACAACAACTAGGTTACTGACCCAATCTGTTGGCTTGTCAACATTAGCAATTATGCCTTGCTGCATTAATTGATCAAGTTTCTTCTTTAACTTTGGTCTAACGGCATAAGGTATCTTTCTTGGGCTTTGTATAACACCTTTAGCTTCAGGTTGCAATTGGATGCTATATTCTTTCTTATATTCACCTATTCCAGTGAAAATGTCTTTGTATTCTTCCTTGACTTTTTCCAATGTCATCGGTTGCACAGTGGTGCAGATCTCTACTCTTTTAAGCAAGTTCAGCTTTTCACACGCTTCTTCCCCAAGAATTGCTGTCTCGGTAGCATCGGTAACATAAAATATTAGATGCAATGATTCTTTTCTCGTTATTAAAACATTGAATTTTTGTTGTGCCATCTGGCTTTATCTCATGGTTACCAAAAGCACGGAGTACTGTATTGGACTCTATGAGTCTCTGATTCTCCAACTGCTGAAACAGTCTCTTTGGGATCACATTCGCTTCTGATCCAGTATCTAGCTTGACTTCTAAATTATATTTGTTTTGATTGTTGTCTTTAATCCTTAGTTGAGTCAACATTTTTGACTTATTCTTCTTCATGTCAAGCGTTTCAATTTTTATAGAGCGCAGATTTACGATATTGTCTCGCTCATCCTCACTTGATGTAACATCAACTCTTTGTACTCTTTTCGAATAAAATTTTTTCCTGCAGTTTGATGCAAAGTGATTTCTCATTCCACAGTTTGAGCAATATTTTCCATATGCTGGACATTTTCTGTGTGGGTGGTCTCTCCCACAGTATGAACAATTATGTACCTTATCATAGTGTACCTTATCATAGGAGATTTCGCTTGGTACCATCATTGTTCTTCTTGTGTGGCTTCTTGGCATTATATTTTTCTCTGTTGACTTGATTTACTTCCGCAACAGTTTTCTCCCGGTGACTCATTGCTTTTCTATATAATGTACTGGCTTCTACAGTTTGACATATATCAATGGCTTCTGCAAGAGACAACTTTGGTCTCTGCAACATATTTTCTCTCAAACGTTCATTATTTATGCCAATGACAATTCTGTCTCTTAGGTGTCTCTCCTTTTGATCACCAAATTCGCATCCTTCCAGTAGATGCCTTAAATCATTAACCCAAATGTCAAAAGACTCACCATCAGCCCTATCTCGCTTGTGAAAACGGTAAGCTTCGAAAATGACGTTTTTCTTGGGTTCGCAGTACATACGGAACTTTTTAAGTACGTCTTCCAACACGTCCGCTTTGTCACCTTCTACATCGGAGAACTTAAAATGTGCGAAAATTTCTTGCGCTTCTGTACCAGCTGCGTTTAACATTATTGCAACTTGAGTTTTCCCATCTTCGTGTTCCAACTTCGTTGCCGTTGCATATATTCGAAAACTTGCCTCAAATTTTCGCCAATTTTCAGCTGTCCGGTTCGGTACAGAAAAATTAACTTCCACTGGTAGGTTACATAGCCTCCGTGGTCCTTGTGCTTCTGCCATCTTAATCCGTTAACATCCGTCTTTTGTCAATATTTGTAACGAATTTTCCTACTCCTGACACCATGTAATGATGTGATCTTGCACATTTACTTCATATGAGTTATTGACTCTATCTATATAACTTCTGAGTTCCTGGCAGGTCTAAGCACGTGCATATATTAGAGCACTCGTTATAGCGGTCCTCATTGTATTGCGTCAAGTCTAGAATGTCCTTCAGATTAACATAAAGCATTGTGGGTATTATAGTGTGAACACTAGGGGCGCTATATTTAACTATTACAGTGTTTTAATGACTGTTCGTTTTGCCATCTTTTCTTGTTCCTGTGTCTTGATAGGATTTGTTTGCCATATTTAATAGTGGGACAAAATTAAATAAACTGAACTAGACTAGCACATTAATTTTGTCGTTTATTTCGATAATATCTTAATTTTACATGGATAGTTTGTCAGTCCATTGTCCTACATTATGGGAGGTTATCCATAAAATAGTTCCAAATTGAATGTCATTTTAAACAGACTTTTTATTTAAAAGTATTAAAACCAACCTAATTAAAATTGGTTAAATTGAATTGATGTTTTTTAATGAACAAAATATAAGGTAGAACCCATACCCATCTTCAACTATTTTTCGGTAAATCTCCACAAACGAAAGACCAAAAAATTCCTTTACCAGCATACTTTACCCTTCAAAAAACACATCATTTTATTTATAAGAGAGTGTATTTCACCCTGTTACTGTCTGACCGTAGCGTTGTGAATTATTTGTTTTGTTAGTCATTAGATTTAATTAGATTGTATTATATTTTAGTGTGACTGGTAAGTCTGGTAAATTAGTGCAACGCCTTTCAGCCGAAGGGTTTTGGGTATAAAACTGATCGCCAGCTAGTTGGCTGTGTCCTTGGGTGGACATTGCCTAAACCCAACGGATTATTGGGTTCTACCAAATTGAAGGAACGTGTCAATTATATACAACACACTGCAATAGCTCCGTTAACCAAGCGGTGGGCGCGAGATAATCTGACGATTGCCCGTGTGTTAACCCCCTTGGTTTTCCCATTCACGGGGATAAACATGAATATCCTATCCTATTGCATTGTTTGAATGATAGAATTGTGGTAATGCTGGCCGGAAACGTCGGTCGGTGGGCAAAGATACAAGAACCACCCAACTACTTGCCTCAATCAGAGTTGCTGGTCCTCTACCTTCTAGCAACCTATCACTTCCAGGTACAACTAAGTTTATTCCTGTTTGTTTTAAGTAAATTTTAAATTACTTAAAATAGGGTATGATATTCATGTTTTGGTACCCTAATGGAAAAATGTAGAGAAATGGTCTGGCATGAAACTGATCCGACAGATTAGTCTGGTCGTTAAGTACGTCGCTTTTCAGCTGAAGGGTTGCAGATTCGAAATAGGTCGCTAGCTAGACGGTTGTGTCCTTGGGCAAGGCACTTTATGTACATTGCCTGAACCCAGCGGATAAATGGGTTCTACCAAATTGAAGGAACGTGATCATACACAACACACTGCAATAGCTCCGGTATCCCAATGATAGGCGTGAGGTATTCTGACGATTGTCCGTGTGTTAACCCCTTGGTTTCCCCATTCACGGGGATAAACATAAATATCCTATCCTTGTTCCTCTGAGTGACAAAATTGAGGGGAATGTTATCACACCGGCATGTTATATTTTTTTATGAATACAAACATTACTGTACTCTACTGATTTGGCTGAAAAGCGGACGCTCATCCACCAAGTTATTTGACTTGACAATACGAGTTTATGTAAACCCACTTGAATTACACCTCAATTGGTTAATGGATAGAGTTATTAATGGGGTTATTATACTGACAATCATGAGATCACCTCACACCAACCATTGGTATAACAGAGCTTTTAAAGTGTGTTGTGAATGATCTGTTCTTTTTGAGATTTAGTGCAACCTATCGATCTATTGGGTGACTGCTAAGTTATTCAAGGTGTATTGTCCAAGGACAAAACCAACAAAAAAGCCACCAGTTTCAAATATACATTTTTTCTTCTGAAAGTCTACCAACCACCAAGCTATTATATACCAGTAATTTACAACTTATTTTAGCTCAAATAGGTTTTAACAGCCTCAACTAACCTTTATTTTATTTTAGTTTAGTTTATTTTGTGTTTCCACGATTAAAAACACAAAAAAGAACCTATGTTAAAATTTGGAAAAGAGTAAAAAAGTAAAAATGGCAAAATGACAGGAGTTAAAACACGGGGACATCCAAACCTAAAAAATAAATGTTTATAAAAGAGTACACTAAGCCTCGAAGAAAAGTGTGCGGTAAAGCCTGTGCAATGCAATTAATACTTCTAACGTTGCAGGTGATCATGGCAACCACAACAGGGGTAAGGACGAAGGGTCCTCCTCCTCTTCCAAGGAGAAGACTTGTTTGAATCCCAATCTTCTAGCGCTCCTTATATTCATCACCTTCATATTCTTTTCCTCCATCATCGTCGTCATTTTGCATCTCACAAGATCACAGAGCATGGAAGAGTATGCCAAGTGGGTGGATCCATGTATGGTTTTGTAAGCTGATGGGTGGTAGGTTCGAAACTGGTCACTAGTTAGTCGACTGTCAACATTACCGGTTAGTCTAGTGGTTTAGTGTGACCACTTTCCACCAAGGGGTTCCAGATTCGAAACTGGTTGCTAGCAAGTCGGTTGTGTCCTTGCGCAAGGCACTTAACGGACATTGCCTTAACCCAGAGGATTGTTGGGTTGTACTAAATTGAAAAAACGTGTGAATCATACACAACACACTGCAATAGCTCCGGTAACCAGGGCCGGTTTTAGGCCGATTTGACCGAATATGCATCGTAACTAAGTCAAATTTATATTTCTGTGTCTGCCTGTTACGTCATAATGAATATGGTTGCTAAACAATATACATGTGTTTGGCAGTAAATCAATATATCGTAAATAAGTAAAAACAAATAATATATCGTAAACTAGAGAGTGTCAACCACCTCTTTAACCACCACTATTTGTAAAACACATGTTGTATGCCATATATTTATGCTACAGGGTCCCTTGTCACCACAACTTGTATTTTATACATTAAATATGTAGTTTGTTTCTGCAAGCATAAACGCATGGGTCCCATAGTTATCAAACCAAATTTCCTTTCCATGTGTAGTTAAAAAAAGAATAAACGTCTTAAATTTACGAACATTTTCAACACAAATTCTTTAAATTTAACCGTCGTTTCAAGCGCCGAAGTGAAATGAAGCTAAATTGCCAAAACAGCCCGATTTAGTTTTTCATGGTATCAGGGAATTCCCCTAGGTTTAGTAGATAAGTTTCTGTTTTTACATATGTAGGTCATGTTATGTAACAATTCTTAAAGTTTTAATCTGATTTGTCGACTCCTTGTTGGAGATGTCAGTGCGATATGGCATGGCTGTCACAATCTTAATTCAGGAACATAACTTTGTTTTTAACGTAATTACCCTAAGTAAATGTTTTTTTCTTCGTTTAATTGGCACATACTGTCTAATGGTCTAACATTTCACCAAATCTAAATATAGTTAGAGCAGCCGTTCAAGCGCTATGCCCCAAAAAGCTAATTTATTGGAAAAAAACTTTTGGATTTTAACGTCTCATGGGAATTCCCCTGGATTCGTTACCCAAAATTTTGATTTCTGCATATCTAGACCATGTTCTCTTACAAATGTCAAATTTTTTCTGCGATTCCATTACTACTTTTGGTAGATGTCGGGGCGACATAGCATGCTTGTCACAATCATGATTTGAGAACAAAATCCTATTTTTAAGGTATTTCCCTATAGGTAATTTTTTTATTTTTTCCAAGTGATAAATCAGTGACTAATGCACTTACATTTTAGAAAATCTGATTCAAATTGGTGCTGTCGTTTAAGCGGTATGCCCAAAAAAGCGAATTAAAAAAAATACCGTTTTGGTTTTAACGTCCCAGGGGAATTCCCCTGGTTTTATCTCCCCAAATTTTGGTTTCTGTTCATCTAGAACATGTTGTCTAACATATGGCGAAGTCTCATTGCGATTCCGTTATTCGTTCTGTTAGATGTCGGGGCGACATGCCATGCCTGTCAAGCGTTTGACGAAAAAAAAAAAAAAAACGGACAAAAACAATATGTATCCCAATTTTTCAAATGAGACCCATAATAAGCATCCACATTACCTTTAATTTGTTTTATAGCAAGTATTAAATGTTTATTTTTGTAGTTTGTATGTACTGGTATGTATTTTATAATATAAAAAACACCCATAAATTTTGCTATGATGAGTAGGGGCCCCGTCATCACATTTCCAATTGGGCCCCGCGGTTCCTAGCACCGGGCCTGCCGGTAACCCGACGATGGGCACGAGGTGATCTGACGATTGCTTGTGTGTTAACCCCTTTGGTTTTCCCATTTTACGGAGATAAACATGAATATTCTATTCTATCCCATTATCCTAGAAAGACTGTCCCTGAACGACAGTCGTTAATAAGAGGGATTTATATTAGGATAAAAACTGGGACAATATGTTAATTAATACCCTGCTAGCTTGAAACGAAGATTTCTGTCACAACACCCAAACCATCCCCGTGTTTCTCTACCTTAACATCAACCACAGATAGTCACATCCCATTGTTCATAATGTTAAATTTATTTCAACGAGTAAAATTTGTACCCAGACATGTGACAAGCCGGTACTTCGGGGGTGTGCGGATCCAATATCTGTCGGAAGTCGCGCAGAACGATAGAGGTGAATATATATAGTTGTGTAGTTAAAATATAACAAACCTATAAATTGATATTGCCACGATAAACGTTGTTATTACGAAAATACATATATTTAATGCGCTGTGGGCGAAAAAATGTCCAACACTTAGGATAGATTCGTAATTGGTAATATCCGGGTTACCGGAGTTTACTTAAGAATCTTGCTCGTACGATGCCACAATTACGGTTCTCCTTACCTTTCGTCCCCAGGTAAAACGTGTTTACGACTGTAGTTTCCTAGTTTTATCCTGCTTTTTAACATAACTGCTGTTTTAATGTATTGAAAAACTTCAAAAAAAACTAAGGTAAAGTAATCATTAAAAAACCCGGTATCCCGTGATATTGTTTTGCACAACGGCATTGTAGACCTCCAGCCAGTAATAGTTGTGACGTACACTGAGTTGTGACGTGAAAACATGGATTCGAAACTGCGTGGGAATTCCAACAACCAACATTACAGCTCATTGAGAACTTTGTTTAATGGGTGCTATGTCCGTATAGTAAGGCGTTGTCTAACACCCTGGGAAACTAAAAATGAAGTGCTGTCCGATGTAAATGTATTTGCCCAGTCTTAGTCACCAGGTGTTAACTTGTCTGGTCGGGTCTTCCCACACAAGAGGTTACATATGTTCGAGAAGTTATTTCAGTTGATATTGTATTGAACATCGTGTGTTCTTAGTGACGTGCTAGGCCAGTGACGTCAATGTAATACGGTTTTGTTTTATTATTTCATAGATGCACAAGCACTATAAAATTTAATAATAATGGCTAGAAAATAAAATCAACCAGCCGTAGTCTTATTTGCACATCATTACGATATATAATAAATGTTTATGATGTAGATGTACCATGTACGTTTACTATGAATGTTTATAATAAAACTGGCAGAAAAAGGAAAATCAACGAAACTGTACCTCGCAGTTTGGCACATTATGAAGGATAATACGCGAGTGGGGTTTAGTTTAGTTTATTCATTTTTTGCCCCAGTTTTAAAAAATGGCAAACGAAAAGTGTACTGTTGGTTAAACTCGTCTTTTATTTATACAGCTCAAGTGGGCGACCCGAACCCACCAAATACTGCCCCCGACGCCCCAGGGACCACAACCCCACCTGCCAATCCACCACGCAGACATAGGAAACCCTTCTCCACCTTTCTTGGCAGTGAGAGTAGTGCGACTCGGTTATAACAATCCACCTTTTCTACTCCGTTTGTTTGAAGTCCATGTTTTTTGTTTATTTTGTTTAACGATTCCGTTCCCCAATACATTTTGTATGCTGATTGCGTTGTGTGCTTTTTGATACCAGTGGAATTGGAGAAATTGTATTAAAAGAATTCGAGGTAAACTTTATTATCGGGAAGTTGGTCGACGACTACGTAAATGGGAGAAATTAACTTTTAAATGTGACGTAGATGGATTATTCTGCGTTGTTCACTAAAAACAACCATTCGGAGCTAATAACAAAAAATGTGTTTTGTCATTTCTCCGACACTAAATCGCCTACTGGAAATCGGGTACGAAAAATGTGTGTTGCCATTTCGCGCTTAATCACGTCGTATCGGTCGTAAAGAATTCGTAAAATAGCTATTAACCGGTTAACGGTACCGCCTACAAAAGCACTTGCGTTCGTTGCCCTTTATTGGTGCGTCATTCCACCAAAGAAGTATGTATTCCCGGAATAGAGCTGCTTAGTAACTCTTATATCGTCAGCATGACACACTATTTTTATATATTAAAAATCACGTAATTTTGTGTATTGAAACAGGTAGGGCTGAAATGTACATTCGTATTACGTCACGTAAGTTACACCCGTAACGTAGTATTTCATAAAACGAATTTATACCTAAACTGTTAACGTTTTTATTAACTACGACGACGGTACCTTGGATGGAATTCGATCCTTGCACCCTCAGGGTCCAAACTCTGTATTGGTGACCTTTGCCCTAGTGACAACACCGGGTTCGAAATATGTAGTGAAGTATAACTGTAGGATATTTGAGACACCCAATTAACGGAGTAACGTGCTTACTAGTGCCATTTGATGTTCCACAGCTAATACAAAGAAATGTCACTTAATTTTTCTGATTACAATAAGAGATTTTTGACTTTTTTCCGTATTTGAGTAATAGGTTTGTGTTTGCAGGTATTTAACCTAGGAATAGAGCATTATGTTTCAGTACCAAGTTAACAAAAGAATTGTTTGGTGATTTCTTTTACGCCTAGTGAACGAGTATGCTGGAAGCAAACACTAGGGATTGTTAACGGTGGGTTAACGTCCTTTCTACATAGACCAACCAATGTAAGCTTTTCATCATAAAATAAATTCTTTGGGGAAAGTAATTTGGTTCATTCGGATTGGACATATCAACTGTCGGTTTAGTATATGGTGTGTCACCACGGCTTGACATGTATGTCTGCATATGCGTAGGTTTTAATGAGCGAAAACAAATTTATATTGTAAATCCATATTGAATACTTTACCACCAGCTGCGCGCGAAAGAATAACAACTACGTGAAAGTATTTCAAGAGGATATTTAAAATAACTAGGTAGCGAAGAACATTCGAGACCAGATGGTTAACTGTGTACCGTATTATGGCTACCACAATTAAAGCCCTTCAAGATGTGGCTGTTTCCTGTAATCTATAGTGGCCTACATATGCAGTTTTTGTATACAGACGGAATTTGCCAGCTTTAAGGTAGAATTTACCAGTAGATGGAATTTACCAGTTTACAATTTATATATGTGTATGTTTTGATGACAGTGTGTTATTTCAGCAAGTACATACCAATTAAACGTTGCACTATGTACGATAGGACATAGGTTGTCTCAAATTGCTTTCAACTAAATGTATTGCTGAAGTTTGGTCAATTTGAATGGAAGGAGTTTGTTTACGGCGAAACGCAATGAAACGAAACGATTGTCCGCCATCTTTGTAACCACGCTACTCATAGTCTCATACGCATTGTGTTTTGAATCGGCCAAAGTTCACTTGCTATTTTTAAAGCTTTTAAAACTAAGTTGGGAAAAAAGTTGGGGAAAATATGGAGATTTTTCAATTAAACCATTAATTTACAAATAACCATTGTCTAAATGTTACCTTCATGAGTGGTATACCCAGTAACCAATATTGGAGAAACCAATTTAGCTTTAACCATGATATTAGTTTTCTAAGTTAATCAAATGTAGACATTCTAGTCATAATTTCTTACCACTTTAATCCTAGTATTAAAAGTGTCCGAAAATAGGATACTTTAAAGACAACGTCTTGATTAAAAACAATAAATATATAGTTCTATACACTTACCTATTAACATAGACCAATCATTTAAATATAACTGTAGTATGTTATAGTATCGTATGTAAAGATTATAAATTAAGGTTAATGAAATCTCATAGTTTCCGAATAATCTACAAAATTTATTGTTAAATTTATAGTGATGAAATAATCTACGGTGATCATCATAATGGCGAGACAATGGTCTTGTTACAGAACAGACACTTCTTTTCTCATTGCTAGTAGATTACTATGCTTATCCACGATTGCGAGCGTACACAAACGAAGTAACGAACCCATGGGCAGTAATGGCCGAAAGTTTGTTTGGACACTAAGTTAAGTTAACCTCGATTCTAATTATAAATACACCTGTTCAATTTTTGTATTTGCGTCATATGAACAACGAATACGCAGTTTGTGGTGAATAAATTAATTATAAATAAAAACTGGACGCTTCGTGTTGCAACAATAAATATATATTTGACACGTCGTTATTTATGTTTATTAAAATCTAGCCTTTATGAAATAAAGAAAACAAAATTAAACACATTTAAATATACGAAGTGTAATTCTGCATACCATTTTACAAAAATTGTATTGATATTTATTCTGTTTGCCACTCATGCATTTTATATTGCAGTAGGTGTTACGTATTTTTTTTGTTTTGAATGCTGGAAAAGGTGTGAATAATGTATCAATTACCACTAAGCAACAATTCGTTCAATATGCTGGAGACCATAGGGAATTTAACTGTAAGTACCGAAATCGAACAAACTTTTATTTTTATGTCATATCGGGGAGTCAGACCTTTACGCGTGTCGTCAATCACCTCACGCCTACAGTGAAGTTGCTAGAGTTATTACAGATGCGGGCGGTTGATTATTTTAGGTTCTGTAGGTGGAAGTCTGTCTGGTGGTTTGACCTTCAGCCGACTAGTGGTGGGATATTAATCATCCGCCAAACAGTGCTGGTGGTGGCCTTGGGCAGAAGTTGCCCCAACATTTTCATAGCCCAATGGTTAGAACCTCCAAATTCACCTAAATCGCTCAACAGATGGTAAACGCGACTCCCTTCGACCCAGTAGCTGCCGCGAAAGCCAAAATCAAAGAAATTTATATCAACCATTGTAAGAATGATCCCCTACCGTCGGCCAGGACAATAGTACAAAGTAAGTAGCTCGGTTTTACCCACGTAGTTCTTTTTCAATGTCAGGTTTAACAGCCACGTCTGTTTTTTCCTTATCATGTGTAAACAAGCGTGACTACTTTAGTTTTGCCATTTTTTGCTAAGTTTTATTAATTTAACTTTCTTTTTTTCTTCATTACTGTTATAAAGTAGCAAAAATTAAACCAAAATAAACTAGAAAAAACGTTAAATCGTCACAAACTTGGCATTTGTGGTTATGACGAAGCGTGTATCACTTTCTTAGCAAGGTCAACTTAAAAGCTTTCCCGACAAAAGTAAAAATCGGTCGTTTCTTGAAATGTTTTCCAGATATGGACACGAGCGGTTTGGTGCTGCACGTCGTTTTAATCGTCATGGCAACCCTAACCGTTGCGATTTTTATTGAAGAAGTTTTCTACCTCAAGTCAAACCTGAAATTATCATATAGACGAAGGTTGTCTATATTGCAGGTAAGCTATCTCAACTGATGTGGAGATATGTTCGACCGATTAGCTTGGTGGTTACTATGTCACCTTCAGTCGAAAGGTTGCAGGTTTGATACTGGTCGCTAACTAGTCGGTTGTGTCCTTGGGCAAGGCATTTAGCAGACATTACCTAAACCTAGTGGAATGACAGTTTTTAATTTATTAAAAGGACATGTAAATCATAGACAACACACTGCAATAGCTTCGGTAACCCGACGATGGGCGCGAGCTAGTCTTACAATTACCTATGTGTTAAACGCCCATTGCGTTTCCCCATTCAAAGGGATAAATATGGTTATCCTCGTAACAAACCACTAAACTTAGAATGCTGATATATAGATACACGTAAAGTAACTTACCAACCACCAGGCAGGCATCCCACCCGTATTCGCTGTATCGTCGGTGGTCGGTTGTTTCTTCCCTGCCGGTAACGTGATGATTGACTTCGTGTGTTCAGTGTGAGTCAATTGTGGAGCGATGATACATATGTTCATGTGGCCTGTGTTGCTGTGTGGGCGACCCGATAACCATGGCAGATTAAAAAAATATATATATATAGCTCGAACAATTCAATAGTTAAAAATTGATTTCCATCAATTGATTCGCTTCTGACCGAAATGCCTCCGTATAAAGTAACGCTCATATATCCGCCCAACCATATTTGGCTCTACTGTCGTATGCTGTTAATGCTCCGAAAATCGCTTATAAATTGCTTAATGTGTATCCATCGCCAGCTGGGTTCATTACCAATCTAACAATATAGAATATCAATGTTTTATTTCGGTGATTGGAAAAACGTAAGGGGGTTAACACAAGGGCAATCGTCAGATTACCTCGCGCCCATCGTCGGGTTAACAAACAAGTCATTGCAGTGTGTTGTGTACGATTAAGGCGTTCCTTTAGTTTTAGTAGAACCCATTAATTCATTAGGTTTAGGTAATGTCTTTTTTACTGCGTTGCATAAGGACATAGCTGATCAGCTAGCTATCAGTTTCAAACCCAAACGCTTTGGGTGAAAGGCAAAGCACTAACCCACCAAGCTATTTTGTTGGTCGATATATCATGTGGACGGCACCACGCAAGACATCAACCGATTGCTTTTTATCCTATATTAAGATATCTATGTCCAATCTTGCCTTAATGAAAACTTATTCCAGATACTTCGGGATCGGTCTGCACGCATTGTTGCTACTGATGCTCAACTACTACGGGGGGTTACAGCAGTTTCTGCTTCGATTCGAAGGCTCGATATTTCTCGAAATAAGCACCCGGACCCATTCTGTTGCTGTATGTTCTGTCTCCTGCCATCGTTCAAAATGACAAAGCTAGGTTGGATTAAGATAGCATATTCCACGTTTATCCTTAGTGAGTGGGAAAACCAAGGGGGTTAACACAGCGGGCAATCCGTCAGATCACCTCTTCACCCACCGTCGGGTTACCGGAACTATTACAAGGTTGACTCTTTGGGCTTGGAATATGATGTAACAATTCCAATTGTACGTTTTTTGGCCAATATCTATGTGTGCCACTTGATTTTTAATAACATTTAGCAAACAACTATTGAAATAGCAACCAACCGTTTGTTTAAGCTTTCAATGACCATTTGACAACACTGGGTTGGAGCTATGCCCGTATAATTTTTTTTTGTTTTTATATAGTCGGTACATGTATCGGTGGCGTTAATCATTGGGTCATACGACCGTTACGCTATCTCCGTATAATGGTATTTCCAGAATATTGGTTTGAAAGTCCGAAGTTAATTACCACAAAAGCAGGTTGTTACAGTACAAATATTTCCTAGTTAAATAACTGCTAAATTAGCATTGTGGGCAATTATAATGTATTAAGGAAATAAACATTTAATTTTTTTTATCTAGCTAAGTTTCGAATCCATAATAAGCTCGTTCTTAAGACCGTTTTTTTGTATGTGATTTGGTATATGTATCGGCCACGTTAACCATTCGGCCACAAGATCTTACAATATCAAATATTGAATTATTTGACCTATAACAACCTACCCTGGTAGCAACCATTGATACAAATTTCCCCCCTAAAAGTTTATGGTGGAAATGGGTAGAACCCCATTTGTGTCCTTGGGCAAGGCCCTTAACGGACACTGCCCATACACAGCGGATTTATGGGTTCTAATAATTGAAGGAACGTCTTAATCATACACAACACACTGCAATAGCTCTGGTAACCCGACGATGGGCACGAGGTGATCTGACGATTGTCCATGTGTTTACCCCCTTGGTTTTCCCATTCACGGAAATATATATTCTATCCTAACCCGAGTTCCCAATCAACTTGTTATTTTAGGCGGTCCTTCCAAGTACTATGGAACGCCACATTTCAAGCCGCGTTCACCAGACCAATCGTGTTGTTCTTTCAAGGGGTCGTTGGTACGGACCGCACAGTCCCTATACCCGGGGTAGGTTAAACATTGGTGGCTATACCACATGTTAAATATCATGCATTTTTGCACAGAAGGAATATATAAATTTGTTTATAAATATATATATATATACACGTCATGGAAACTTTAACAACCCATGTTCTAATTATAACATCCCCGTTTTAACTCTGACATCCTAGTATCCAACGAAACATCCCCCTTCAAACTTTAACATCCCACTTTACAGATCCTTTACACGGGCTGTCTCATGGTGTCCATGTTATCAGGCATGTGGGCGTTGGTTATCTTCCGGAAAGCCTCCGCAAACTTTCTCTCAAAATTCCGCACCACCGCCAAGTTTTTTAACTTCCAAGTAAGTTTCGTTTAGAGGTTTAGCTCAGTGGGTTAGTGCGAGTGGGTTAGTGCTTTCAGCCGTAGGGCTGCAGATTCGAAACTGGTCGCTAGCTAGTCGGTTGTCTCCTTGGGCAAGGCACTTAGTGGACATTATCTGAACCCAGTGGATTAATGGAATCTACTTAATTGAAGGAACGTGTGAATGATATACAACACACTGCAATAGTTCCGGTAACCCGACGGTGGGCGCGAGGTGATCTGACGATTGCCCGTCTGGTAACGTTCCTTTGTTTTGCCATTCCCGGGTATAAACATGGAAATACTATCCTCTCCTAATTTTGTTATTCTTTAAATTTAAGTTATTTTGTTTAAATATTCTTAATACCAACTGTACATTTTCTTTTTTACCGGGTCAAGTGTTTCGCCATGATGGGTAAATCCCCATTAGCACAGCTATGTAGTTTCTACTCAGTAGTTTTCCCAGTTTATTGATGCAACGAAATAACCGGGTTTTACATTCGACAGTTGGTTCTGCTGATAGCGAACGTGCAGCCATTTGTAATCAAGATGTGTTACATCCCCTGTGTCCTGCCATACACCTTCTATACACGGAAACTGGTCATTAACTATCAAATAATGGTATTTAATACTAACTTGCTTCCTATTCTATTTAGGATAGGATAGGATCGCATATTCATGTTTATCCCCTTAAGTGGGAAAACCAAGGTGCACCCACCGTCGGGTTACCGGAGCTATTGTAGTGCGTTGTGTATGATAGACACATTCCTTTAATTTGGGGCAAATGTTCGTTAAGTGCCTTGCCCAAGGACACAACCGACTAGATAGCGACCATTTTAGAACCTTCCACCCCCTTTGGTTGAAAGACGTCGCACTAAACCACCAGACTAACCGGTCGGTTAGCGGTTAGCCTATTTCCGAGATAAATTACGAATACAGCGGTGTGACATTTGATTTCACCCTGCATATCCTAGTATTTAGCTGAAAATCTACTTAAAACAACATGAATGCAATAGCTTTATAACACCGCTGTAATAGGTCCGTCCAACATATGATAACTCGGGCATTAATGATTACATTTTCGATACTTGTTTGTACGTTCTGATGTCTCAGCTGATTTCTTAATGAACATGCAAGTGGTCTGTTAGTTTCATTCGTGTTATTTTAAAGGTTGATCATTTCAGGTTGTTGAATTTTTCATCCTGTCTTTGATCACGAGGTGTTTATATCGAACCCCGGACGACAGTTTCCAACTGGAGCGAAAGGAACCGCAGTGAGTAACATTGCGTTACTGTGTGATATTATATGCTACATATTCTATGAATATAATGGGAATGGGAAAACCAAGGGGGTTAAGCAGTGTGTTGTGTTTAATTCAGACGTTCCTTTACTTTGGTAGAACCCATTAATCAGCTGGATTCAGGCAATGTCCGTAAAGTGCCTTGCCCAAGAACACAACCGACTATCTAGCCGCCAGTTTCGCACCTGCAACCACAACCATTGTGATGCCGACGAGAGGAACGCCCATGCGTTCCCACCCCCGGGGAATAACCTCCATCTTATTCCATCCAAGTTATGCATCCGTATTTACAGTGTGGACTTATCTTCGACGAAATCATTAACTCACAATGATGTCATAATAACAAACGGGGAATTCCCTGGTGACGATTCAAACGTTTGAAACAAGACAAACCACAATTTGAGGAGTCGAGCAGCTGGGATCTAAGCACAACAAGACAGATCTTTACTTGCACTTGAATATTATTTAATTCATTTCAATGTCAACACAGCGGGCGGATAATTGTAATTATTTCTGCACAATTTGTTTAATTTTTTCAACGGTTCGAACTCATCTTTTGGTGAGAAACGCTATATTTATCGGTCGCGTTAGCCATTCAGCCACACGAGCGTATTCAATTTGTTTAATTATAGAGGCAATAGCTACGGCAGCATATTTACATGATGTACACCATATGCACGTTTTGTCAACGTGCGGGTGTTCTATTGCGACAATAAACAATGATATACTTCAAAACTTGATATATTCCGTGTATGGAATGTTATTCAGATAGGCACCATCGAAAATTTGGTCAACAAATACCGTGTTTATCGCAAAACCAAACAATACAGTCATAAGGCGAAGCTTTTTAAGCCCACAGTTCATCAGGCTATATCGGCACTCTAAATGTCCGTTTTCGTCTTGGGTGATTCCCCGAAATGATTACTCTTCTCTGTCGCTCCCCTCCCGTGTATTAGGCGGTGTTTCAGGGTTGTTCGTGGCTGAAAGTAGTTTCTTCATCAATTAACAGGTTGATACCGATATAGGAACGAAGAGGACAGACGAGTGTCGTTAAAAATCAATTGTTTTTATCCCTGTAAATGGGAAAACGCAAGGGGCGTTTACAAACGGGCAATCGTCAGATTACCTCTCGTCCAGAGTCGGTTTACTGGACCTATTGCAGTGTTGTGTGCACATCAGTCGTTCTATTAGTTTAAGTAGAATCCATTAAGCAATTGGGTGCAGGTAATGTCAGTTAGATGTCTTGCTCAAGGACACGACCAATTAGTCAGCAACCAGTGTTGATTCTACAACCTTTCTCCTAAAAGGCAATGCATTAATCCACTAAGCAATTCGGACATAGTTTCAAACCCAGGACCATTAAATGTCTCACTATGTGTTTTATGCTCCATATAAGTCGCGTTATTAGTCGCCACACAATGTTGTGTCGGTTATATTGTAGTGTATGATACAAATCCCGGTGAGATCTAATAAAAGGTAATATCCCATTTCATGAGCAAGCATAGAATTAGGCGAACGACCCTGCGTATTAGTCCAGATGTTCTACTGGGGTGATCGAAATAGCCCCCACACACGTTGCTTACCTTTCAATGCAGTCATCTCCTCAGGAGCAGGGATTCGAGTCTCTAGTGTTGTCTCCTTCGGTGAATCTGAATTAATCGTACAAATATTTAGTTAAAATGTTGAATTTTTAAAGCATGGTTCCAGGAGCACTGGTTCGGTCGCTATATTTATAGACGCCACAGCTAGTCAAAAATGCTGGGTTTTATAGGATGGTCACATTGGCTACTTTCAAATAGTTAAGGCACGTCAGCGACCAACACATGATCAACATTAAATGCAATGTTTAGGCTTCAGTTTAGAACCTTAAAAAATAGGCAAATAGTGGACTAGTACTAAGAGGAATGATGGGCTTTAGAGGTTAAAATAGTTCGGAGTTTTACCTTTCGACTTCTTCTGTCTCATGTAGAAAACGACGCCTGCAGCAATGAGGCCCAAAGCGGCCAGCACACCGAACACGATTCCTACGATCATACCCGCGTCCACGTATTCCACTGTGGATAACATGTGGTTTGTATGTGGTACCAGCTGTATGTATGGGAGGTTGTGGGATCGATACCCCAGTCATGCTGTTTCGGTGCAACGTTGCCAATATATATGGGGTATAGGATGGGATACTTAGGTATATCCCCGTGAATGGAGAAACGAAAAGTTCGTTAACAAACAGGCAATAGTCTTATGGTTAACGAGACCGATAACGAGCCCATGGGTTCGAAACTAAACTCGGTAAAAAAACAGGACACAACCAGTGCTAGAAAAGAAATAAACCAGCCATAGAAATCACAACAACCTGGCGCGCAGACACTTGAGGTAAAAGTTGAATTTAAACTTTCGACGAATTTGGCGTTGTGAGCTGGGTCTGATGGATCAATGCAATTGGTGGTATCGGTGGTGTATGTGAACATTGTGCCCCATATGTTTTCGCACAACGCCTGTCCACTGCCATACACCTGTGCGAATGCAAACCAGATGTTAATGATCGTACAGTAGGGAGGATGTGGATATGATATTCATGTTTATCCCTGTGAAAGGGAGAACCTTTAACACATGGGCAATCGTCAGATCACCTCGCTCCCACCGTCTGGTTACTGGAGCTATTGCAGTGTGTTGTGTCTAATTTAGACGTTTCTTTAGTTTTAAAGCCTAGAATAAATAGTTGTGTAGGCCCAAGTAGTTTGGTGGGTTAGAACGTCGATTTTCAGCCGAAAGGTTATTTATAATTATGAAATTGGTCGCTAGCAAGTCGGTTAGACAATGCACTTAACGGGCATTTCCTGAACCCAGTGAATTAATGGGTTCTACTAATTTAAACAAACATCTCGATCATACACAACACTGCAGTAACTGGGTTAACCCGACGGTGTGCGAGAGATATTCTGACGATTGCATGTGTGCTAACCCCCTTCCATTTTTTTGAAATCACGGATATAAACATATACACGTCCTAATTCCCCAATTTACTCAGTCAGAACGTGGATATATTATTTATTCCTTCTTACCTCGGTATAGTTCCTACACATGACGCCATCTTTACACGGGTTGACGGGGTTTCCATCGGCGTCGAAGCCTTTGTTTAATCCAGTCTTCCAGTTTCCAACACCAGGGGCGCAAGTCATGTCCGCCTGTGAGCCTCGGGTTAATTACATAGGCCTCGGGTTAATTATATAAGATGGCTTGTACGGTCGTGTGGCCAAATGGTTAACGCGACCGATACATATATAGATTTTAAAAAACGGTCTTGGTGACAAACACATCACAGGTTTGAAACCTAGCCCGGTAAAAAAACAATTATATAAGAATAAATGATTGTGCAGCTGAATGGTTAGCGCGATCTATTCATACACAGAATTCTATATAAAAACGGTCTCGGTAAAAAAGTTTTGTATGCGGACGTTTCTTTAGTTTTAATAGAACGCCTTAAAAAGATTCTAAAGTTGGGCAAGTAAGTGGTAAACTTCTCAATAATGTTCAACAAAGTGCAATGAGTACAGTTGAGTAACCCAACGATGGGCGCGAGTCAATCTGACGATTGCCTGTGTTGTAACGCCCAAAATGTTTTTCCATTTAAACAGATAAACACAAATAACCTGTCGTATGTCACAATCCATTAAATGTGAATAAAACACGAATATCTTATCAGAACAATTCTGTGGCTAAGTGGTTAACACGACCGATTCATAGAATTAGTAAAAAACGTCCTTACTGAGACCATGGAATGCACGGTAAAAAAATATCTCCCTTTAATCAGCATTATTATCTAGAATAGAATAGGATAGGATATTCATGTTTATTCCCGTGAATGGGCAAATGCAAGGGGGTTAATACAGGCAATCATCAGATCATCTCGCGTTTACAGATTTTTGTAAACATTGAATTAAACACTATGCCCATGTCTTTCAAAATTAGTCGGACAGTTTCGTTTTTGTATAGGAGTCAGTATATGTATTGGTCGCTTTAATCATTTAGCCGCACGACCGTACCATGATGGGCTCGGTTGTTGTGAAAACGATTAAAGCTCCTTCCTGCTGTGTGCGGACGAAACAATTGGTTCAATATCATTACCTGGCACGTGAGATACCACTGGTCGCAGAAGTTGGAGCAAAGGGGGATGCTGTTTGGTATCCTCGATACTTTCCCCATCCACGGATACAAGTTGGGGGAACACTGGTACAAACATTGCAGGTAGGTGTGCTGGTTCGAGCATCTGTATTGTATCGGGGTGTATTAATATCGTGGCAACTTATTGGAGACATTTTATAGAGTGGCAACTTATTACGGAGGTGTATCAATATCGTAGCAACTTATTGGAGACATATTATAGAGTGGCAACTTATTACGGAGTTGTATCAATATCGTGACAACTCATTGGAGACATATTATGGAGTGGCAACTTATTACGGAGTCGTATCAATATCGCGACAACTCATCGGAGACATATTATGGAGTGGCAACTTATTACGGAGTCGTATCAATATCGTGACAACTCATCGGAGACATATTATGGAGTGGCAACTTATTACGGAGTCGTATCAATATCGTGACAACTCATTGGAGACATATTATGGAGTGGCAACTTATTACGGAGTCGTATCAATATCGTGACAACTCATTGGAGACATATTATGGAGTGGCAACTTATTACGGAGTCGTATCAATATCGTGACAACTCATTGGAGACATATTATGGAGTGGCAACTTATTACGGAGTCGTATCAATATCGTGACAACTCATTGGAGACATATTATGGAGTGGCAACTTATTACGGAGTCGTATCAATATCGTGACAACTCATCGGAGACATATTATGGAGTGGCAACTTATTACGGAGTCGTATCAATATCGTGGGAACTCATTGGAGACATATTATAGAGTGGCAATTTATTACGGAGTCGTATTAATATCGTGACAACTCATTGGAGACATATTATGGAGTGGCAACTTATTACGGAGTCGTATTAATATCGTGACAACTCATTGGAGACATATTATAGAGTGGCAATTTATTACGGAGTCGTATTAATATCGTGACAACTCATTGGAGACATATTATAGAGTGGCAACTTATTACAGAGTTGTATCAATATCGTGACAACTTATTGGAGACATATTAAGGAGTGGCAACTTATTACGGAGTCGTATCAATATCGTGACAACTCATTGGGGACATATTAAGGAGTGGCAACTTATTACGGAGTCGTATTAATATCGTGACAACTCATTGGAGACATATTATAGAGTGGCAACTTATTACGGAGTCGTATTAATATCGTGACAACTCATTGGAGACATATTATGGAGTGGCAACTTATTACGGAGTCGTATTAATAGCGTGACATAATTGAGATTACTTTGTAGCATATTGCATAGAGTTGCACAAAGGTCTAAGTTAGAATAATAATTTTCATCTTTATCAGGGAAGTTTCGATTAAAAAAATTACTTTTCCAAAAGTCTCTAAATAAAAAAACACAATATTTTGGCTGAATCAATCTGCATTTTGGAGACATTCCAGCTTTAGAATTAATGTAATCTTCTATGCAATGTTATAATATTTCGACATTTAATATACATATAAGCAATCTTATAAATCATTATGTAACCTTTTTTCTTTTTTTTACCGATCCCAGGTTTAAACCCATGATGGGCTCATCACTAATACCGATCGATTTTACATAGTCGGTACATGTATACACCTCGTTAACCATTCGGCCACACGACCGTACTGTGCAGATTGATATTAATACACTCACGCGTCAGTTAGTTGTTTGGAGCACTGGTGGTAATCCAGCTTTCCGACTTGGGCGATCGGGACAGATGCGAGTTCAATGGTGATGTTTTCAAAGCAGCAGCTATCACAAGTGTACTGCTTACATGCTTGGAGATGTGTCTCTGCTGATGGTGTTTCCTGGGAAGTAAAACCTTGTGTTACTACAATTGTGTGGCCGAGTGGTTTGCGCGATCGATTCATACGCTGATTTTTACACAAACTCGTTGTTATTAACGAGCCCATATTGAGTTTGAAGTTTCGAACCAATGATGCTGGACTCGTTGCTAAGGTCATTTTCGTATGTCTGCATCTGTATCGTTAACCATTCGGCCTCACGACTATAACCATCCTGATACAACCAACTAAGACAATAAATTGGATTTCAGACTTTGAACCGGAGAGTTCGGTTCCAGACTTTGGAATCTGGTCGTTTGACTTAATTGGTAAAAGCGCGTTGGCTGCCAGTAGTCGAATAGTTATAGCATCGAAACCAGCTGAAATCTAATCTGTCTTTTCATATTACTTAGCGGACATTGGCTAAACCAATGGAATAATGGGTTCCACTAAAACCTAAGTGACATCTAAATCATACGCAAAATGCACAGTGTAAGGTAACCTGATGATGATTCGTATAAGAACCTCCCCTTGGGTATTTGGAAGGTAATCTGACGGCTGCCCGTGCAATAAGTCGCGTGTGTTTTCCCATTAATTAAGGCGTATAACTTAAATACCCATATCAATTCAATTTTTTTTTAATTTAAAAAAATTGATAATTCAAGGAAATGAAAAAGTTCTAGACTAGAAATCGAAAACATTCGAAATATTTATTATGTATTTTAGAGCAGTGTCCTAGGATAGGATCGCGCCCATCGTCGGGTTACCGGAGCTATTGCAGTGTGTTGTATATAATAGACACGGTCCTTCAATTTAGTAGAACCCATTAATCCGCTGGGTTCAGGTAATGTCCGTTAAGCGTCTTGCTCGAGGACATAACCCACCAGCTAGAAGCAGTTTGGAACCTGCAACCCTTCGGCGGAAAGGCGACGCACTAACCCACCATACTAAACGGTCGGACGAAAACCTGTTTTTAAGCATTTGAGCAGTCCTTGTATGACAAAATCTTGCCAACCCACACAATCACATAAGTCGCGACTAGTTTCGATTCTACTACCTTTCGACTTGCGGTCCGACCGGCTAACGAATTGGCCAACCGATCAATAAATGGTTCATATCAGCGGTCACTTACCTTATGGTAATCCCCTCTCGGACAAGTTGGTGTGGTAAACGAAGTGCTGGCACCGATCACACTCAATATCAACACAACGTTATACAACAACATCATTTATTCAACTTAAACCTTGATCAAATCCACTTTAATATCTCACTGCACGACAGACAGGTTTAATTACGAAAGTAGAGCCGACTAGATCCGCCCAATTACTTTCAAACTGTACGTGAGCACCTTACGTTGCCAATCATTAACCCACCACGAAATTATTTGCCCAGCTAACGGTACTGATTGTTTTCCCGCCCGAACGTAATCTTGAAGAATATTAACAGAAAGGCGAACAGAGCCAGGAAATAACCGGGCGACCAAACCAATATTGATAATGCAAAATGATTCACTTCCATTCTTTGATCAATTTTGCCCAATCGTAATTAAATATGGACTCTAATTTGAAATGGATGGGTCAACGTATATCCCAGGGCTTACAGTCCTGAATAAATTTAAATATGAAGTCTAACCTCCACACACTATTAGCATGTACTTCGCTATTAACAAACGCTGCTTCTACTTTCTACAAGTAATGACCAAGCCTGTGGTTTTCGTTGCTGGTTCATTATTTTAGGGGAGTTATTTTTCACTCGGCGGTTCTACAGTCACAGCAATTCTGCTATTAGTTTGTGCACGTGACCTGGTCACGTCACAGATAGTGTTCACCCGTCATAATATGCATGACTTTTTGGTTTCAGTTTTTCATTGAAACATTCTATCGATGTTGTAAATGGTGAGGTGACGCTGAGGGGGTTCCCCCTTTATGAATGCCCGATAAACAAATACAACTTAATACCCATTCTTGCGTCATCGAGAACCGCAAAGCCAATGCAAGTGAAAATTTATATTTTACGGCTTTGTTGATATGTAGTAATGCAAGGATATCTAAAATCGGGACTTCGGCTGCGCGCATGAGGCACCATCAAACAACTGTCCATAAACTCTTTCTTACTACGATAGTAAAAATTACTTCCTAAAACATCTATGATCTACACAGTTGGCTGTTTAAAGTTGGTCTGCAGTATAAGTTGTATCTTAAACTGCTGTCTCTTTGAATTTACGGAAATATACCCGATATACCGGCGTGCTCATCAATTGACGAAAGAAACGCAGAGAAAACATCCAGACGTTAAACATTCGACGACACACATTACCAACCATGATGTAATATACCGCACCCCGTGCATGTTAATATTTAACCTCTAACAAGTGAGGTAATGGCCGCCAACTATCAATAAAACGTACTGCGTGTAGTAATCTCAAATATGGTCGAATCACACTTTATATTGCAACACCACGAAACCAAACTCAAATGACTTATATTCTAAATTCGAATACATTTTTTTAATTGAATGATCGTTTGTTGTAACCTTACAGTATTCCTATTTGCATGTTGTGTCAGGTTTAAAACAGAAAATTCTGGGCTAAATATCATGAATCTTCTTTTATTGGTAGGCAGGTCTATGTTTTATTGGACGGTTTTTAGTTTATTTCTTTATCGTCCAAATTGCAAAAAACATCAAGTCAAACATATCATCACACGGGAACCGGCAAAGACGGCAGAACAAACAGTCGTTAACACGTCATTAAAATAAAGACATACTTAACAAACATAAAGAACGTCAGCTTTACCTTAAGCAAATGACGATAAAATGCAACATATTGTGTAAGAACTGCATGATAATGAGCGCAAGAGAAACAAACTTCTTCGACGACGGGCAAACGTGTGGGTGGATCAGGTATTATGACGCAACAAGCGGATAGTGTGGAGAACTTGCCTTCAGCAAAGGATGACGTAATCAGGCCGTTCTCTTTCCTCTTGAACATTCAAATTAATGGGTATTAAAACCCACCTGCAGCACAGAATAAAGGGAAAGGAGATATTTATTCCACTGATTAGTATCGTGGGCTACTGCGTTTTTCAGTCGAAGGGTTGCAGGTTCGAAACTGGTCTCTAGCTAGTCGGTTGTGTCCTTGAGCAAGTCACTTAACTAACATTGCCAGAACCCCAGCGGATTATAGGGTTCTAGCAAATCGAAGGAACGTGTGAATCATGCACAACACACTGCAATAGCTCCGGTAACCCGACAGTGGGCGCGAGGTGATCTGATGGTTGCTCGTGTGGTTGCTCAGACCCGACAATGAAAGTATTCGAATAATTTCCCACATTTTAGGCGTTTTGTTGCCGATAACTTGAGTTTTTCAACATCTTAGAATTGGAAAGGACAATTCACAAAGAATTAAAAATAAGAATGTATACAAAAGAACTTAGAAATGCATTAATTAATATATTACAGTTTGCCCTTAAAGTCCGCAAAAATATATAAACTAAATATTTTTCTGTGTTTGTATTGTTTTTTTATGCCAATATGCACAACCAGTACAGTCGTGTGGCCGAATGGTTAGGGCGACGGATACATATACCGAACTATAAAAAACGGTTCAAGTGACGAGCCCATCATGGGTTTGATATTGGCCTCGGTAAAAAAAAATAAAAAAAATATGCACACGCAACTTGTTGACGACCAGTTTCGAACCTACAACCATTCTGCTGAACGCTATTCGGCCTGGGCTTGAGGTTTCATGGGAAACAAAACCTTCCTGAACCCTTTAAGTGGCACCAACTATGTTCTTACGATCGATCTGAATATGAGGCGCGTTAACCATTTGACAAGACAACTCTACGATTGCTGATTTTTTTAACCGTGCTTACTTTAAACCCATAGTGGGGTGTCACCATTGTGCGATTTTATAATCAAACCGGTTTATGTGTCTGTCGCGTTAACCATTCGACCACAGGACTACATCTCAAAAAATTATTATTATTATAATTTTATTTCAATTTTTACCGAGGTAAGTTTCGAACCCATGTTGGGCTCATCATCAGGACCGTTTTTGTATAGGGTTCGGTATATGTATCAGTCGCGCTAACTATTCGGCCACACGACTGTACATCCAAACATGGTTTACCACCTAACAAACTAAATGCATAAGATATCTATGGTTTAGCCTCCGATCCCCGCCACTACGCTCTACGGGGAAATTCCCCTAAGTGAAATATATTAAAAATTACCATTATCTCAGCGGCTTTTGCTTAGCATATGATTACTATGATATTAATCGTTGGAGACGGGAATTTCTCATTCAGTCTTTCAATATCGATAAAATATCCTGGGTTAGAATATTTCGCCACTTCATATGAAAATTACGTTGAATGTTGCAACAAATACAGCGAATTGGCTGCGAGCAATATAAGAAAATTAAAAGAACGGGGTTGTGTCGTTTTAAACGGCGTCGACGCGACGAATTTGACATCAACTCTACCTCAAAATCTAAAAAATCAGGTTCAGAAAATCGTTTTTAATTTTCCCCACACCGGAAGAAAAGCCAGCATCAAGAAAAACAGGTAAAATAAATAAAAATGTTGGTTAAATATGAACGGGGGACGTGTAATTTGCATCTTGGTTAGCAGCACCCTTTAAAAACTAGATAACAAAATTTGGTTTTTCTAACATCAGTGCTTAAATTTTTAAGTTTGAAAAGTTCTCCTTTTTGAATTTCAAGGTACTGTGGCGTATGGAGTTTACGTATCACCCTCCGTGCCTTTTTTTTTAATTCTATTTATTTGTGACGTTGTTCTCTTTTTAGTTTCCCGTTTTGTTGGCGCTTTGTAATTGGTTTATTTGGTTGATTACGTGTTTTCCTTGTTTTTCCCATGTTGCCAATTTTGATGAGGGCAGTTAGAATACACGGTTGAGTAAACAGGTTATCGAACCCTACCGAGTCGATTCGTTACAGTACTCTTCTTTTTTGCATATATTAATACTTAAAAGTCCTACAAATTGTTTTAAATTATTATCCAACCACATTCCACAACTATCTACTAGGAAAGAAGCTACCAATGGTTTGCACCCGATTGAATCATTCCCAAATTCAACTAACAATAAGCAATAAACTCAATACAATTGTCATTTCATGATTCTAATATTTCTAATTAAATTCCAACCCTTCTATCTTGAGTTAAACTTGAAATAGTTTTATTATTAAAAGAGACAAATACCTGTACTAGTCATTAAACCATAGTTCATCAATTTTAATTAAAATTTATTTCCACTTATTGTTTCAGGGAATTGTTAAAAAAGTTTTTTGTTTCTGCGAAAGAATTCCTGTCACCAGATGGCAGTGTTGAGGTGACATTATGTTCAGGTCAAGGGGGCTGTCCGGGGGATCCCCAATATAGAGAAAAGTGCAACCACTGGCAGGTTAGAATGTTGTGACTGTAACTTGGAGGTTAAAGTAGAATAAGTCATGCCTAGGTTAAACTTCACCATAAACACTCTTTTGCAGAGATTAAGAATAGATATTCATGTTTATTCCCATGGGAAAACCAAGGGGGTTAACACATGGTCAATCGTCAGCTCATCTCGCTTAGGCTAAAAAGTTGCAGCATTGATACTGGTCGTGGTTATGTACTTGGGCAAGGCACTTAGCGGGCATTACCTGATGCCAGTGGGTTAATTGGCTGTACTTCAGTTGAAAAAACATTAACATACTACAATAGCTCCCAGAACTTGATGGAGGGCGTAAAGTAATCTGACAATTTTCTTTGTGATAACACCCCTTGCAATTTAACATTGAGATAACATTAAAAACAAGAATATTTTATTTTTGTGCACCTGGCTATGGTGCACCCAGTAGTTTAATGGGTAAAACAAAAATTAAATCCTCAATGTGTTAGCACTCTGCCATAGCTGTGGTAATCTGACTGTGTGTGAGGTAATGTGATGATTGCCCTTGTTTATCCCCTGCATTTCATCATTCATACAAAGGTTAAACTCGATAGCCTAGTCTCCATAATATTGATGACCGAAATGTTAATAGTTGGTCAACACTCCCTTTATATGTCAGATCATTGATATGGCAGCTTATGCTGGGATGGTGCTAAGCAGTGTTGCCAGATTCAACCCGGAAGATTTCCCTGGGTACACATGTACTGGGAGAAGGAATGCTGGAAAAGAGTTTGTCATCACTGGTGCTGTCACCCATACATTTGTAGCATCCAACATATTACCAGCATTGGATAAACTAGGTTGGTTTGTAAACATATCTCCTTCGCAATTGTTTAGTAAGCATGGGATGTTAAGGGGTATTTCTAGTTTGTTTGGTGCTTCTGGCAGCATTATCACATGGGCAATCAACACATTATCTTGTGTCCACCGCTGGGTTATCGGAGCTTTTTTGTTGTATAGTTTGTTGTATATGTCAGTATGTTGTATTTGTATAAAGTGCTCAGAATTTCAGAAAAGCCCATGGTTTCACTAGGTAAATGTCTGGAGAGTGCCTTGACCAAAGATACAACTGACGAGCTTGCGACCAGTTCCAAACATATAACCCTGCAACTGAATTGTGATGCACTAACTACCAATCTTTTCACCATTTTGGTAGTTCTTTTTTGCTACCACTTCGTAAATATGTTTGATTTATTATTGTTTTCCCTAGATTGGGAGATTCAACCAACCCTCCTTGACCCACCCACCCAACAAAGGTGGTTTCCCTCAGTGATTAGTGAAAGACTTAAGATGGCGTTTGGTGACAAATTTCTGGCGCAAAAATATTTTTCCGAACTTTTACAAAAAATTTTGAATTATTACGAAAAGTCATTAGATATCGATTCAGCTGTGAATTTGGCAGATTCTCCAAGAACATTGGAAATAATGGAAACTACAAGTTCTTGGGTGTACTTTACACAAAAGATCAGTTCAAGAGATTTTCACATATCAAGTTCTCATCCAATATTATCTCAGTATCAGACGGAAAAGTTCTCTCTTAAAACCATTGCATTGCAACCCATAAGTGAATGCTTTAATGGATCTGGCCAATTTGTGCAAAACCCATTTCAATATCAATTAATTCTTGTGGACAAATCGGCAATTGGACAAAACTCTGCCGAGAATCTTTTGTGTGCAGTTTCAGAACTTGCACAGGATTTGAAATTTTTCGTCAAAGATATTTGCCTGAAATTAAACCGTTCAGTTTTATTAAAAGAGTTAGAAGCTTTGCATTTTAGTCCAGCTATGATAAGAGCAGTACTGGACACAACAAGTAGCAAGATGACTTGTATTAAACTATACCACACTACTTATCAAGATGGGACCAAATACGGCTTCGCTTTCAGTCTTCGTAGTCCTAATGATGGGGCTTCCCCATCCATTACTGTGGTGGATATGGACCAATTGTGCTGCTTGTTGATTCCTGGGGTAAAGGCCAACGAAGGTCACGTCTTATGGTCGTTGAATGCAAGGACACTACATAGATTACATGAGGCATGTGTCAATGGAGTCAGATACACTCCTATCTCCATCCACCCATCCATACATGCGTTTCATGTCAGCTTCTGGTTGCCAACTTGGATCCAAGGTGAAAATGATTGAGAGTTTTTAGTTTACTAGTTGAGTAGGTCCTTGGGCAAGGCATTTAACGGACACCATTTGAACCTGGTGGTTAATGGGTTCTACTAAAACAGTAAATATTTCTCAATCATACACAACACACTGCAATAGCTCCGGTAACTTGACGGTGGGCGCGAGGTGATCTGACAATTACCCGTGTGTTAACCCCTTTAGTTTTCCAGTTTACGGGCATAAACATGAATATCCTATCCTAATCAGGGGTTGGTTTCAATCCCACAACCTTCCAACCAGCTGTCAACTTTCTAACCGACTGAGTTATCGACCAAATAAATTGACGACCCTTGCTTAACATGGCATACAGTGGTTAAACAACCAATATTCCCACAGGTACAACGGGAGCCAGTATATTACCAGATCTACTTCAACTTGTGTGGAGAATATGTGGCAGCTCGCTTTCGTCAGTGCGTTTGACTGATGTCTTTACTCCTCATGGAAACAATCACGATTGTGAGAAAAGAATTAGCCATTGTTATGAGATAAAGCTTCATTCATATGACTTCTGTATCTCACACAATCATGCAAGGACTGTGGAAACTCTTGTCAGAAACAATTTACCAGGATTTTTAAAAGTTTCAGTCAGATAGTATTAACTCATTGTGGCATGTTGGGCCCAATATTGATCATAGTTCTCAGCAAAACATTTGATTATTTTCATGTGTTATCTGTAGACTGCACATTTCAATATAAATGAAGAATGCACATTTCAATATAGTTTAAATATCGCGAATGCCAAGTGTGTTATGGTTAAATAGAGAATTCATGAATTAAAGAGGGTTCAATTGAAGTCTGTAAAATGTCCTATCATAAGACTCAACTGGGTTAATGCTGGCTAATTATTAAATTAGAAATGTAATATTAACATGAATGGTTATCATCATTAAATAAAGAAATCATGAATTGCTGTCTCTGATAATAATGTTAAATAAAACACTCACACATTGCAAATAAGTTACAGCAACTTTACTGTGGAAATATGTAGCTCGGTTTTATTTCATAAATGTCGCCAAATATTTCAGACCGTGTATTTTGCATGTAATTATGACATCATAAACAGCAGAGAATCCTAAGAATCAATGCAAAATTCTTTACAAAAAAACAAAAATCGCAGATCAAGCATGTGATATAAGGTATGGATACAAACAATGGCCATACAAGTTTTAGTTTAGTTTCATTTTTGTTCCTTGGTTACATTAAAGAACAATGGCACAATTATTTTAAGTTAAGACAGGATAAAACGGCAAAACTACAGTTAAAACACGTCAGTGAATAGACGTGGTATAATGGAGAAAAAACTATGATCTGACCGATAAACCTTACATTAATAAAAATAAATTACAGAATAATTTATATCAAAATTAATTAAATTTATTGTTATTTGAGCTAGGTGAAGTTAGTCCACACATACCCTCACCCCCCATTAATCATATGGATGGGCCCTGGAATGGGAAACCTTTCAATCCACCAACCATCTATCACCCCAATGGTTCCACACAGGAAGTGGATGATAAAATGACCAAACTTCCTTCCTAATTCGATGATTGGAAATATTCCTCACAGATTGGATAAAGTGGTGAAGGTAATATAATGTTTGCTTTCTAGAATATATTTCAGGTTTGCAAATAATTGCTTTGTTTTTAACATTATATTGTGGTTTTAAGTACATTATTATGTATATGTCAATAAGATTATTAATATTGTTCATGTAAGTTTACCACTGCTACATTTTAGGAAAATACATTTTAGAAGGTTCTGCAATTTATGTGTGGATTTAAGAAATAATAATACAATAGAATCTCCTTGTACAGAATAGGTATCGTATAACAACAATCATATGATTTCATTGTAGTCAGTTTTAGTCAGGTTAGCATAGCTATTGCAATGTGTTTAATAAGGTAAAGGGAATTCTACAGTTTTTATTCAACCCCACAATACCCCTGGGTTCAAATGAAGTCTGTAGAATTTCCTGTCGTAAGACTGAACTCAGTTGATACTGATATTTTCCACTGGTTAGTCTGGTAAATTAGTGCAACGCCTTTCAACCAAAAGGTTGCAGATGCAAAACTCGTCCCTAGCTAGTCGGTGTGTCCTTGGACAAGGCACTTAACAGTAATTGCCTGAACCCAGCAAATTAATGGGTTCTACTAAATTAAAGGAACGTGTCTATCATATACAACACACTGCAATAGCTCCGGTAACCCGATGGTGGGCACGAGATGATCTGACAATTGCATGTGTGTTAACCCCCTTGGTTTTCCCATTCACGGTTTGATAAAAATCCCTTTTTTAATTTATTTGTTCCAAATTAATTTTTAAAATTTGTAGATCTTGTTTTGAGCTTTAAAATGGCTGGAAGACAAAAATGGGGGAAGCGATTTGACTTCCTGCTGAGCATAGTAGGGATGACTGTGGGACTCGGGAATATTTGGAGATTTCCGTATCTGTGCTACAAGAATGGGGGAGGTATGTGGACAACTTATCGCTTGAAATTGTCACTAAAATATTCTTGTTTTAAACTCGTGAATAGGGAAAAATCAAGTTAAACTTTGATTAAATTACCATCTTTCCACAGTCGTCATACTGCATCTAAGTCTTAATGCAATTGGGCCTTTAGCCGAATAGCCGTAACATCAATATGATGCCAGATGTTTTAGTGGGAACTTTACCAATATTACTTGAATCCATCAGAATATTGCATTAAATAATAGATTTTATCCACGCCCATTGTTATGCTGCATGTATTCACTGTCTTTTAGCTTCTGCGGTTTGCTGTATTTTTTTGCACCTTTTTTAAAATAACTCTCCCATTTTTCTTTCATATAATAAAGGAGGAAACTATAAAAACTGAAACTAATATATTTACAGGGGCGTTTCTTATTCCTTACATTCTGTCAGTTATTTCGATTGGATTTCCACTTTTGTTTCTGGAAACCTCTTTCGGCCAATATGTAGGTCAGGGAATGACGAAAGCATGGGGCATGGTTCCTTTGATGAAAGGTGAGTGGAATATATACGGATAGGATAGGATATTTATGTTTATCCCCCTAAATGAAAAAACCAATGGGGTTAACACACAGACAATCGTCAGATTACCTCACGCCCACCGTCGGGTTACCAGAGCTATTGTAGTGTGTTGTGTATGATTAACACGTTGAATAATCGAATACAATCTTGGGTGTTCCCTTTCAGGCAATATTTAGCCTTCCTGTTTACATTGCAACCAATGATGTGATGTGGGTTAGCGGTTAAGATGGCAAACTGTAACCTTACTTTCTAACACTCCAAGCAACCCTTACGTCACACTAATGGGAAATTATGTTTTCGTTGCATAATTCAGGGAGGGAAACTGGCCAAATAATATTTGTTATCTTAATGAGTGATGATTTGATTGAAAAATTCACTTTCCAAATTGTTTTTTTTTATCGAAATATATATATTGTTACTTTGGCTGAGTAAATCTGGCCGGTTAGTCTGGCGGTTAAGTGCGTCGCCTTTCAATCGAAATGTTGCGGGTGCGAAACTGGTCGCTAGCTAGTCAGTTGTGTCCCTGGGCAAGGCACTTTCCGGACATTGCCTTGACCCAGCGGATTAATGGGTTCTACTAAATTGAAGGAACGTCTGAATCATACACAACACACTGCAATAGCTCTGGTAATTCGACGGTGGGCACAAGCTGATCTGACGATTGCCTGTGTGTTAACTTCCTTAGGTTTCCATTCACAGGGATAAACATGAATATCCTATACCTGCATTTTGGAGACTTTTCAACTTAACCCACCAAGCTCAGCGACGATGTTGATATCAGTTTCCACATGCATTGCAGGAATAGGGTTGGCTAACCTCATGATAACATGGTACGCCAATAGTTTGTATGGAGTTGTGTTGGCATGGGCAGCCTGCTACTTTGTAAAAAGCTTCTCCCCAATTCTGCCATGGACAACTTGCAATAACATATGGAATAGTGGTAACTGTGTGGAGTTGTCCCATACTAGTGTCAACCTGTCAACAAATAACGCTACAACTCCAATTGGGTCAGGAGATAGTAAGAACAGTTTGGATTCAACCTCTTCAGCTGTTGAGTATTGGGAGTGAGTATGCGTGTCAATTCAGTATGCGTCAATACATTAAACAACACAAATATAAAAAGATAGGTATTGGATATAGCTAAACAAACAAACACAAAATAATTTAACTTTGTTACTCAAGTCAAGCAATATTTATTCTCATTGATTGTTGCAACAATATTGAAAAAAAAGACTTATTTTTGTTAAAAAAAACAATGCGAGTATAATTAAATATATATATGTCTATTTTAAGTATGTTTCCCAACATAAAATTTGTTTAATCTTAACAACATGATAATGCTAATAGTATTAACTTCATGCCTGTTTAACTTAGATATAAATATTTCATTTAAATTCAAGAACAAGGGCTGTGGACTTATAATCTTTGTTTTGAATAAGTACTGCAATCACAATAATGTGGTTTGTATGTAAGAGTTGTTTACACTGCTAATTTAAAATCAACACGACATTAATGTAAACATCACTTTTGTGTAGCCTTGTACTATTGTAGTTTTGTATAAGATCCCCAAGTAACAGGTACCAATGACCTAAAATATTGCAGAATTGTTTCCTTTTTTCTTTTCCGTACAGTTTTATTCTTCACATCTAAAGAAGTATTTTTAAAATTTGCCTGGCATCCACGGGATTAAAATAATTTCTGATTCCTGTGAGTACCAAATAAAATAAATTTTGTTTTGTTTCTTAATCTGACGATTAGTTGTTTAATGACGCCCCTTGCATTTTTTATTCACGGGAAAAACATGAAATATCCCAACACTTTTGTTTTTTTCAACTTTTTAACACATAATTGCCCACATAACAACGTCTATTGTATTTTCCCATTCACAAAGACAAACATGAATATCCCGTATAAAATACAATTTCATGTCTGTGTTTGTAGAAACTACATTTTGAAAGAATCACCGGGTCTAGAGCATATGGGGGGTGTAAGATGGGAACTCTTCTGTTATCTTATTGGATTATGGATTGTTGCATATTTCTGTATTTTCAAGGGAATAAAGTGGTCGACCAAGGTAAAACTAATTTAATACAATTATTTAACTTCTACTTTAAAGTGTATAAGAGTTTTAATAAATTAAAAGTTTAAACTATTACCAGATCCAAAGTTTGTGTAACCAAATTTATTTTTAAAATGTATGTATTTACTGTTGTCAAGTCTTAGGCATAGTATCAGTATTGAGTTAGATTATCCTAGAAGAAACTCCAAATAAGTGACAAGTTATGCTTAAATTACAAATTAATAAATTCACAGTCATTGTCACCGCCAAAAAGTTGGTAAGATCCAATCCAGCCGCTTATCATTGGTTGTGACTTGTGTCCTTGGGAAATGCACCTTGAGGACATTGCAGAACTCGTAGGAGATTATTGAAAACTAAAGCTTTGTTTGCATTGTGTGCAATGCACAAATAGAGATTCAGCAACTGGACAGTTGGCACAAGTTATTTGACCAAAATCATAATAATTCTAACATGTGGATTTTCTCCATTGGTTTTCCTAAGACATTTGCGGATAAAATTCCTCGTACATTTTCCCATCACCCCGAATGTAAATGAAACATTTATTGCTGTTAAACCGGGACAAACACATGTATTGTACAAAATATATGTCCAACCGGTTAATCTGGTGGTTTATTGCGACACCTTTCAACCGAACGGTTGCAGGTTCGAAACTGGTCACTAGCTAGTTGGTTGTGTCCTTGGGCAAGGCACCTAACGGACATTGCCTGAACCCAGTGGATTATAATCCTATTCAATGTAATGTGTTGTCCTAAGCTTTTATTAATCGATACATAAATATTTCTGTTGATTTTATAGGTTGTCTATGTCACCTCCACACTGCCTTTAGTGATGCTTGTTGTTGTGTTGGTGAGGGGTGTAACACTCGATGGGGCTGCAGAGGGAATCTACTTCTACCTGAACCCCAACATGACAAAGCTGGGTGAACCCCAGGTGGGTTAAACACTGGGTAATCCCCCAAGTTTATACAATATTTTTAAACCTTGTGCCCACAGTCGAGGCTATTATGATTTAAAGTGATAGATATCAGCTGGTTCCTTTTTTCCCATTAGAAGTGTTTAACAATTAGAAAAATTATAAAATATATTTTTAAATTAAAATGTATTATCATTGCATTACAAGGTGTCATTTTGATTTTGTGCGATTTTCTTTTAGAATTGTGGTTTTTTTGTCAACTCTGCACCCACAAGTGTTTTTCATGCATCTTTTTGATTATGTATCTGGGCTGATCTACTTTATTGTAACGAAGTAGCAAAAAAATACTAAATTCAAGCTTGGGGGGGTTTTACAAACCTGCTAATGTGTTCAAAAATACACGAACAGGGCTGCCTGAAAACCGTAATTCCTACAAAATTTTTGAATCATTTTTTAAGCTGGAAAGCTGTTTTAAATGACGTTTTTTTATAGTTATTTTAGGATGGTCTTACATTTAACTAATTGAACTCACACGCAGGTATGGATGGACGCTGTCACTCAAGTCTACTATTCATACTGCATTGGGTAGTGGTGTGCTGGTGACATTGGCAACTCACAACAAATTCAATCATGAT
>CH002681.1:432052-448264 GCA_000149265.1 Ciona savignyi
TTGGCAAGTTACAACAAATTCAATTTTGATATCTACATGTTTGAAGAATCCTCTGCTTGAAATATGTGGTGGCTGCATAGGATATTTCGGATTGTATATCCCTGAATGAATAAATAATCGTCAGATTACCTTTTACCCACCATTCAGTTTTCATAGATATTTCAGTGAGTTGTATATATTTAAGATGTTACTTTAATTGTAGACGAACCTATTAATCCACTGGGTTTAGGTGATATCCACTAAGTGCTTTGTCCAAGGACACAACCGACTATGCTTTGGCTGGTTTTGATCCAACAACACCTCAATAACAAAACAACTCCCTAACCGACCAACATACAACACTTAGCTGTGATACAACATATCCAGTCATAATAAAACACACTCTCCCAGGGATTCAATACTCATATCCCTGGTAAACAGCGGAACAAGTTTTATATCTGGGTTTGCAGTCTTCTCCACACTTGGATTTATGGCAAAGCAACAGGTTGGTAAAAATGAGATAAAAATTTTATTTTTTCCACAAGTTACAGGTACCAATAACCTACATATTGCAGAATTGTTTCCCTTTATCTTTTCCTGGCAGTTTTAGTTTTATTATTAAGCTTAAACTCTAAAGAAGTCGTTTTATATTCGTTTGACATTCATGGAATTAAGTCGAATTCTTATTCCTGCCACATGGTTTAATCAGTTGAAAACATTCACTTACTTAGTTGGTTGTGTGTTGGTGTAAGGTACTTGCAAGACATTAAAATCTAAGGATTGCCAGTGTGAAAACTTTCTTTAATTTTCCTACTTACTAGGGTAAAACATGAATATATAACATTAAATCATCATTTTGTGTTTTAAGCAGCTTTTATTTGATATAGTGATACTTTTGAAGTTATTTCACAGCCCTTTAAAGTATTGTACTAAATATGGACAATCCTATCAATATATAATCAAATATCGAACTGTGAATATTTCATTTATTAAATATTTTTCTTTTAAAAATACCTCTTTATATTTTTCTTAAGAACATATCAATAGAAGAGGTGGCTGAATCAGGTCCAGGATTGGTTTTCATAGTTTACCCACAAGCTCTGTCCATGATCCCCCACCCCCATATATGGAGTGCCTTGTTTTTCCTCATGATCATTTTTCTTGGGTTTGACTGCTTGGTAAGTTATTCCCAAGTAGTACACTCATGTCTCATGTTTGTCCAGTGATGGAAAATCAAAGGCATTATAACATAGGCAATCTTGTTATCTTGGCCTACTGGGTTATTGGAGCTAGGATGAGATATATTCATGTTTATCCCCGTTATCAGGAAAACCAAGGGAGTTAACACACAGGCAATCGTCAGATCACCTCGCGCCCATCGTCGGGTTACCGGAGCTATTGCAGTGTGTTGTGTATGATTCACATGTTCCTTTAATTTGGTAGAACCCATTAATCCACTGGGTTCAGGCAATGTCCGTTAAGTGACTTGCCCAAGGACACAACCGACTAGCTAATGACCAGTTTCGATTCTGCAACCTTTCGGTTATAAGGCGTCAAACTATAAGTTTTCTTATTCACAGGGATAAACGTGAATATTTCAACAATTTATTTTTAATGTTTTGTAATAAATTGTTTTCTTTAAGTTTGTGTTCCAAGAGTGTTTGGTTGTGTCCATAATGGACATGTTCCCAATCTGGTATTCCTTCAAATGGGGAAGGGAAGCCATTCAGGCAATGTTTGTTCTTCTCATTGTCGGGATGGCTACACCGATGGTCACTGAGGTAAATTATCTTCTTAAAATTAGTAAATTTGTTTTTGAATATTTAAAAAAAACGTTACTTAAGAGAACACTCACTTAAAATATAGCAAAAGGGAAACAGGAGAAAACATCAAAACTACAATCGCTATACAGCATCATTTAAGTAACACAATTTATTAAAATATACGGAGGTGGTCTGAAACACAAAATGATTAAATTTCTATTCATGTAACTTAGTTGTAGCCGGTCGTCAATAGAAGTGGTTTGAACAGGTGGGTAGTCAGTTGTGTGCTTGGGCACTCTGTAGATGTTATCTAAACCCAGTGGATAAAAATTGTATGTCATTTGATTACGGACCAATTAATCATACACAGCAACTAATTCCAACAATTTGTTAAACCCATTTGCCTTTTAGGGTGGAATTTATGTGTTTTTGCTGCTCAATGAATACGGTGGGGCAGGCTGGTGTGTATTTTTCATTGGAACCTGCGAATTCATTGGTTTGGCATGGATCTATGGAGTGGACAGATACTACAAGCATGTTACGGAAATGCTACCCCATATATCGGCCACTTGGATTAAATATTGCTGGAAATATGTTGGTCCATCTTTTTCCATGGTGAGTTGAAGATTTGTTTCTCTCTAGCATTTTAACATTTAAAGTTTTCGGCCTCTTAATTACAAATGTTTCCAAATGTAATTAGACAATTTGTTTTATTCTGGACGAACAGTCATCTCTTAAGCCGGAAGGCTGCTGGGTCGAAACAGGTAGAGGCGTTCCTTCTGATTTGGTACAACCAAATAATTCACTGGGTCCACATAATGGTCCTTAAAGGCATTAGGATACAACCATGAAACCAATTTGTAATCTAACTGTTCGCTTAAGTATTGCAGTAAGTCTACCTTTCAGCATACATTTTTCTTCTCTTTTACATTTAGTGTTGCATGCAGTAAAATACCAGCAAAAATGCAACCGCTTTTTTTCCTAGGGTGTATTAGTGTACTGGTTGACACTGTACAAGCCGTTGGAATATAAGTCCACTGTGTACCCAGTATGGGCCCAAGTGCTGGGTTGGTGCCTTGGCTTGAGCTCCTGTTTGTGGATCCCTGTATTTGCTGTGGTTGGACTGGCAAGGTCTTCAGGTGGCATAAAGCAGGTAATGCGATTAGATTGATTTGATATATGTAATAACGCGTTCAATAACTTTGAATTACGGTGATTTGTATCTTGAAGCGTGGTCAACGTGAAAAGTTTAATACACGTGATCTTCAGATAATTGTAAAGGACAAAGACTATCAGTGATTTTGGATAACTCTCACTCATGTGCCTGTTGCCAGCACTTTATTCACTTCTGTTTTTTTACAGCAAATGTTTAAACGTATGTTAAACGTCTAAGCACGATGGTGCAACACAAGCTCTAAGACAGCGCTCCAAAAGTGTTAATATTTATCCCCGTTGATGCCTTTGACCAAAAATCTTGTCCGACCTGTTAGTCTGGTTGTTTTTTTGCGACGCTTTTTAACCGAAAGGTTGCAGATTTGAAACTGGTCGCTAACTAGTCAGTTGTATCCTTGGGCAAGTCACTTAACGGCCATTGCCTAAGTGAATTAATAGGTTTTAGTAAATTAAAGGAAAGTGTAAATTATACACAACACACTGCAATAGCGGTAACCCGACGGTGGATGATCTGACGATTGCCTGTGTGTTAACTCCCTTGGTTTTCCTATTCACGGGGATAAACATAAATATCCTATTCTATCTGGATATTTATAAACTTGTTTATACTTCCTTAGCGTTGGAAGTCGGTTGTAGCCGTGACTAATTTGAAGAGGCAGCCAATGAAGACAGATTTCAATGTTTTATCAATTTCAATTCGCGAGGAAATCTGCGCAAAACTTCCAGAAAGAGCATAGTTTTCATTGCAGTCTGTTGCTGCACATTTTCCATCAGTGCCATAGTGTCGTGTAGAAGTAAACTGACCTTTGCATTGTCCCAATTGGTTACTAAATCTTTGAATATTGTTATCATCTTCACATTCTTTAACGATGATCATTTCCACTTCTATTTACAAACGAATAAATTCAATAGAATACGATGCTGCTTTAAATTGTTAAGTAAAAATTTTATATTTTAATGGTTTTTCCGTAGTAACTTGCGGTATGTAGTGTCGGTTTGTCACTTTCTCAGTTTATTTTTATTTACCTACAACTTTCCCTACAATTTAAAGTAAATAATCCTCAAACAGTTTCAAAATACCAACTGTCATAAAATAACCGGTGCTGAACATTCTCAAAACGACAGTCGTGCTTATATCTAAGGTTTCTCGGAAATTTCCCTGGCACTATTTACCCAGAATTTGCTACTGTAGTTTTAAATAATATTACCTAACAACACTAGAAGAACTTGATTGGACATTTTCTGCGTTATAATACAAGGCGTAAATGTGACTGATTTCAGTGGATTTACCTCATTCACACTTGTAATAATGTAGCTTATTTGTGATTGGTTATGCATATTTTGTTTTGGGGAATTTCCAAGGGTAAACTGGGTAATTTAAATTCCAGATATGTTTTTCTGATTTGTTTTGTACAACTTTGAATTTCTTAGAAATTTGAAGTGAATATTTCTTTTATTTTAGAGAATATCGGCGATAACGGCAAAAATGCTAAAAACTTGGCCTATTCACATTTTTCCGATAACTGGAATTCCCCTTGGGGTTTTTGTTAAATTAAAGGTCGCTATAAGAGCATGCCAGATAAGATGTAAGATGCATACACTCCGTACCCATCTTAAAGATTTTTCCCAAAAAATCAATTTCTCTGAAACTAAGTGATTAGTCTCATTTATGCATGAGATGTTATGGATAATATGGTTTGTATGTGCTGTGGCAAATTTTGGTAAAGAAGGATAGGATAGGAGGATAGAATAGGATATTCATATTTATCCCCGTGAATGGGAAAACCAAGGGGGTTATCACACGGGCAATCGTCAGCAGGCCCGGTGCTAGAAACCGCGGGGCCCAATTAGAAATGTGATTGCGGGGCCCCTACTCTTCATAGCAAAATTTATGGGTGTTTATATATCATAAAATACATACCAGTACATACAAACTACAAAAAAAAACATTTAATACTTGCTATAAAACAAATTAAAGGTAATGTGGATGCTTATTTACGATATATTGTTTTACTTCCATATATATATATATATATTTATATTGTTTAGCAACCATACCCATTATGACGTAACAGGCAGACACAGAAATATAAATTTGACGTAGTTACGATGCATAACAAATTGATATTATGAGAAAGAATATTATTTCACTTTTTATTTTACGTTTCAGTAGTATTTTAAACCTCGTAATACAGAAAGAACCCCGCTAACGCGGGGCCCCTTCAAGGTGCGGGGCCCAATTTGATCTAATCGGTCAAATCGGCCTAAAACCGGCCCTGATCGTCAGATCACCTCGCGCCCATTCGTCGGGTTAACAGAGCTATTTCAGTGTGTTGTATATGATAGACAGGTTCCTTCAATTTTGTGGAACCCATTATTTCGCTGGGTTCAGGCGATGTCCGTAAAGTGCCTTGCCCAAGGACACAGCCAACTAGCTAGCGACCAGTTTCGTACCTTCAACCTTTCGATTGAAAGGCGACGCACTTAACCGCTAGACCAACCGGCCGGTGAAGAAAGTTGCATATGTATAAAATAACCTAGAAAAACAAACGGACTTTACCTGCACCAAGTTACAACAAAAATACAAACGAGTGAAGATTGGTATCGGATGGAAATGATGTAAATTAATACAATCTGGATATCCTATCGATGCTTACGTAGAAGGCAGAAGGGAAAATAGGAGAGAATGTTGGGAAAAAAGAAAACATTTTTTCTGTGATTTAATTTAATCATCTCTCGTTAAACTCGTAGTGTTGAATTAACGTGTTAAAGTGGTAAAGATGATATTGTTAGAAAGAGTCGTATGCACGAGATTACGAACTTTTCTTAGCCAGTCTTCGGCGATACGATGGGCCCATACAAGTACTCCTATTATAGCTATTCGACGGGAAGATAATGCGGTAAGTTTGTGTTTATCAATGTTTCCTAACCACGCAATAAGATTTTAAAGCATATTGATACCTGTAGGCCTATTAGCCCGTATGGAAAGTACGTCAATTTTCGCCGAGATCTCGAGTGTGCACGCGCCAAATATTTAAGTGTGCAGTGTGCAAACGTCCAAAAGTGCACACTTCAAGTGTGCATACAATCCCCTTTTTATTACTGTTTTACCAAAATCTTAAACAAACATATTATTCTATCCTAAATCTATCGTGTTTGCTGTCCCTCAGCTAATATATCTATCTACATAACATAGGGTCGCCTACATAACAAAAAATGTACTGACAGTAAATTACCAGAGGTTCAGAGGTAGATTTACAGTAAATTACCCGAGGTCCAGAGGCAGTATAGAGGTAGGTTTACGATTGTGCAAAGACGCAGGGAAAAAAAAACTTGAGTGTGCAGCTGACGTATTTTCCATACTGGCCTATTAGCCGTGTAACTACGAGCTTGATAATTAGGTAAAGAACTATGCACGGTATTGAGTTACCGGCAAGTTACCATAGGCGTACGCGTTGCCTAAGTAGGATTCACATTGTTGGTTTTACGTGTTGACATTTCAGTCTGAACTTGTAAAACGAATCTATATTGTTTACCCAACACTTGTTAATTTTCTTGACCAGCGAGAGGACTGTAGGGTTTCAGGTAGTTTGTACTTGGTGCCTATGGTTGCCACTAGATCTGTCCTAAGGTTCCCTAGCTATCTATACGCTGTTATATGTATCCACAAATACTCCACAAACAGTACTTCCATTCTGTCACGGAAGGCTGATTTCATTCTTGATTATATGCGAACACGGCAGAAGTGTGGGCTTTCAGGTCATTTTGTACTTTGGTCCGTTATTGACATTGGATCTGGCTAACACTGGCCCACAGTACTTTACTTCAAGGACCGTTTCTTTATTGTAGTTTAGTTGTAATTCATAAACAGTTTAACTAGTTCATAGGACATGCCCGTAGTTACGGCTCAAAGCAGTCAACAACTTGGTTCCGCATCCCAGAAGACTTTTTCAATATTAATTAAATAAATTCACACATAAAACGAAACAAATCAGCTCGGCAAATATGGCACAATGTGGAAAGGAACATAGGAAACATCTATGCGCAAAAAGATATTACACAATCCGCGAATTTACTACAAAACATACAGAGTATGTGAATAAATCGTTTGTATAAATAATGGCAAAGTAATTCTACAAAACAATAATTCTGTTATATTGTTATAGGTTTGGGAACGGCGGGCCCCACTTGCCCCATCTCATGTGCGGAAGCTGGTGCAAGATGGTGTGAAGGTGTTGGTTCAACCTGCTAATAAGCGAGCTTTCCCTGTGCAGGTTTGTGTTGGCTGGTGAAAAATAATCCAATAATCTTGGTTGATATATCGAGCTTTCGTTCGAATAATCTTGAGTGGTATTTCGAGCTTTTAAGTAAAAGCACGAAAGTCACGTCTTCTCTCTTTATTGCTAATGTCTTTGTTGTTCTGGAAAAATAATCATTTAGTATGTTTCAACTAAATATTGCATGATTAACATTGGTTCCTAGCTAGTTGTTTGTGACATCTCCTAAACCCAGTGGAATAATGGTTTCCTTGAAACTGAAGAAAAGTCTTATTTATGTACAGCACATTGTAAAAGCTGTGGTAATCTAACAGTGGGTGCGAGATTATCGGACGATTGCCCCTGCCTATACCACTGGGATAAAACATGAATATCCTATCCTAACCAAGATGGTTAATATGATAAGTTGTCTGCACTTTACCGTTCCCGCAACCCTCCATTCCTTCTAACCCATAGGATATTCATGTTTATCCCCGTGAATGGGAAAATCAAGGGGGTTAACACACAGGTAATCGTCAGATCACCTCACGCCCACTGTCGGGTTACCGGAGCTATTGCAGTGTGTTGTGTATGGACTAACTAGCAACCAGTTTCGTACCTACAACCCTTTGGCTGAAAGGCGATGCACTAAACCACCAGACTAACCAAGCCGACAATACATACACACACCCCAGGAATACGTGTCGGTTGGAGCTACAGTGCAGGAAGACTTAAGTGAGGCTTCCGTGATTCTGGGAGTGAAACAAGTTCCCATTGATCGATTGCAAAATGATAAAGTTTACATCTTTTTCTCGCATACTATAAAAGCTCAAGATGAAAATATGCCAATGCTCGACGCTATACTGGACAAGGTACGTTTTAAGGCAAATGTGATATTTCTATCCTGAATCTTGTTAAAGGATTTATCCACATTTGGCATCTAATAAACCAGCTCCACATCAAGTGATTGAATCCAAAAGGTCTAATGTCTGTAAAAAGCAAAAATTGGATCGATGATTATCCCGACGTTCCAAAAATGGGTTCGACCGAACCCATGTGAACCTCTTGAATCCCATCACTGTCCATATCATATATCCACATAATTTTACCCCCCTGTCAGGATACAAATGACTCATACATTCATCTATCTGTTAATTCCATGGTTTGTTGAGTTTCGCAATTGTGAAACATTACATGACAGGAATTACATAATCATTAAGATTAACTAATATCAACTAATTAATTAAATTTCTAGAATATCCAACTGATTGATTTAATTTCTAGAATATCAGATTGATTGATTACGAAACAATGACGGAGGAAAATGGAATGAGGGTGGTAGCGTTCGGACATTTTGCTGGCATGGCTGGTATGATTAACATTCTCCACGGGATCGGTCTTCGATTGCTGGCTCTTGGACATCATACTCCCTTCATGGTAAAGTATCTATTTACGGCAATACTTAACGTTAATCTGGTATTTACGGCAATTGGTTTACGTTAAAGTATCTGATATTTACGGCAATACGTTTACGGTAAAGTATCTGATATTTACGGCAATACGTAAATGGGTTAACCAATTTGTTTGCAGTTTATCACTACAAAAATCAAGAAATCCTTAACCATTTTGTGTGTAACCCCAAATGTAATGAATACCTCTTCATCAGCTTATGGAGGACTCAGTAACTCTACAACTGAATGTTACTTTTAGTACGGTACTCTTTGATAGAGTTACTCTACTAAATTTAAACAAATTTGTTATTTTTTAAGATCTCGGTCAAAATTTTAGTTATATTAATTGCACTTTTTGTCTCGACAAATTGTTTTAAAATGTACCTCTTGCTTGAGTATTTTAAAGTTGCAGTTTACAGCATGTGGGGTTAAGCTTGATCTAAAACTTAAACTAAGACGAAAATGTTATGCTCAATATAAGGAAAAGCTTAATAATTTTATACCACAAGATTTAAGCAACACACCCAATGTTGATTTTACTCATAGCTGCCAAACAAAAACAGTCACTATTAAGTATTAAGGTTAATGATAACATTGCAGTAAAGGAAACTGCACATTGGTGTTTAATGGAACATTGTTGTTATATTATGATGGTGTCGTATTACTCATTTGTTAAGGTTTAATTGACTGTTAAGCGCGACTGTCTAATACAAAAGGAAACGCAATATAATTATAATATAAGAACAGTCAACTACTACTTTTGAACCCTAAAGCAAATGTACCACAAAAAATAGCAGCAACTAAGGTCAAACACGCAGAAGCAGCGGATAAATAATTATTACCAACACAGGCTCGGTGTTTAGCTGATATTACAACAGATGGATAATCAAATATAAGTGCTGTTGCTTAAACAATAAATGAATAAAAAAGACTGAACAAACCTGATAAACCTTATAGCATTTAACCGGCAAGTGTAGCTCATTTGTTGTTTCAGACACAATACGACTACATTAACCCTTTAAAAACGATAAGACCAAATTTGGCTTTTTTGACATGTGGTCATTCAAAATGAAAAATCTCCAGAATTTCTTGTCCGAACTGCTAAACTTTGGTCTCTTTGGAAAGCTATATGATATATCTTTTAAAAACAGTAAAATTAAACATAACTTTGCATTTAAAATTTTTAAGTAAAGTTTAGTTGAATTTTATGATTTTTTTGGACTAATTCTGAGGGAAAAGTCTCGCAAAAAAACGTTTTTTTCAATACTATGCTCAAAATGTTCGTTTCATTTAATGTCTCTATGACAGTAGAATCAGTTTCGCTTCTTGGGATGTCCCAGATGTGATCTTACCGTTTTTTTTTACATTTTTGGGGTGGTTTTAAGTATCTTTAGGGTTATAGTCTGCAATTTGGTTTAAACACTTCATTTATAGTTTATTTCAAAGAAAAATAGTAAGAAAACTCAATGTGGACTTGATAGTAATCTAAATTCATAATGTAACATTTTTTATATTAAAAAAAACAAAAAAAAACTTTGGCATAGGTAGACCAATAACATGAAATTAGTGACGTAATATTATTTTGATGACGTCATCAAATCAAAATTATAATATAATTGTAGGAAATGTGTTTCTGAGTAACTTTGTAAAACTAAGTTAGGCTGTATTGTCAAAAGATCAAAAACTATGACATTGTATAAGAAAGAATATGACGTGGATGGCCAGATAGTGACGTCATCAAAAAATAATTTTTTTAGAAATTTTGGAAATTTTATTTCGAACAACTCTAGTGTTGAACATTTTGCTCTAACTATAACACGAGAGGCGCTAGAGCACTACAAAGCGGACTCGGTCAAAACGCGCAAATTGCGCAAAAACAATCTCGTTTCTAAAGGGTTAAAACGACACCACTTGACCCTTTCTATTGTTATTTCTTATTTTCATTGTTCCATTGCTTTATTTGGATCTGGTTTTTAAACAATAAGTAATATTATCCGCCCACTTTTTATACAATGTTTATAAATTGAAATCTGAATGTTGGCTGTGGCAATAACTTAATACGACCCTGTCTGCCCTAAGGATGAATGAATTGGCTTGTTTCTTTAATTGTTTTATTTTGCCCAAAAATGACTTTGAATGAGCCTGTAATGTGTGCCTATGTGTGTCAATTATACTTTGGTGTTGTTTATTACTACAGTTATGACAATACTCCTTAGTGTAGACAAAATTATGCCCAAGCACACCTCACTTGGCCCCAGTGTAGATAAAGCTTCAATGTATGTCGAATGGTCCAATCTCAACTTCTATACAATTTGCTAAGTTGATTATTTTTTGATTGACACCCTTTAAAACGCCACCCTATTTTCGACCCTACTTTAGGTTTTATTTATACTTACTCATTTTTATTAGACCCCACCCTAGTTTTAATTGACCCCACCAGAGTTTTGATTTAATCTACCCCAATTTCCCCCCCCCCCAGCACATTGGCATCGCGCACAACTACCGGACATCGGGCCAAGCTATCCAAGCTGTACGAGATGCTGGATATGAGATATCTATGGGGAGATTGCCGGAATCGGTCGGACCTCTTACCTTTGTCTTCACTGGGATGGGTAATGTATCTCAGGTATGATGTCATAGGAGCTTTATTCATTGTCGATTGTAAAATCCGCCAAATTCTCGTTTTGTAAGTGCGCCAAAAACTCCCCATAGTAACAATATTCCGTAAACAATATCCAAAAGCATCGTCTTAAAAGTTCTTTTGTCAAAATTCTACAGATATTTTTTTATTTATAATTAAACTCAATGGTATTGTTGTTTTTGTGCAGATAGTTCTTAAACTTCTATTTTCGGAAATTTCACGGAAAATTTTAAAAACCATTTTCTTTTTATTATATCTTGAGTTCCTATTTGTTTTGGCTTAAGTGTCCATATTTGGCCAAACAACTGGTTTTTACCCAAAGCGACAAAAGTGTTATGATCTGTGGGTCGGACGCTTTTTAACAAAACGCATTTTCCTGTGTCGCTGAGCCAAATATCTCTCCACTAGGGTGCGCAAGAAGTGTTCAAAGAGCTCCCCCATGTGTACGTGGAGCCGCATGAGTTGAAACACGTCGCGGAACATGGAGGTTCGTTTACATCTTCCGTGCAGGGTTTAATAAAGGGATATTTATGTTTATCCCTATGAATGGGAAAACCAAGGGGGATATTACACGGGCAATCGTCAGATCAACTCGCACCCACCGTCTGGTTATCAAAGCCATTGCAGTGTGTTATGTATAATTTACATGTTCCTTAAATTTGGTAGAACCCATTAATCCACTGGGTTCAGGCAATGTCTGTTAAGTGTCTTGCCTAAGGACACACAAGACTAGCTAGCGACAAGTTTCGAACCTGCAACCCTTCGACTGAAAGGTTACATACTTAACCACTAGACTAACAGGTAGGACTAATATAAAAGACATATAAGAGAAATTTGGAAAACGTATAACAAGAAACGAAAAAAAAAATAACGAGAAAACTTGCTAACAGATGCAAGTCTTGTGTATGGATGTGTGGTGGACATGCATCACCATCTTAGAAGGAAGTCTGATGGAGGGTTCGATATGAACGAGTATTTTAATCAACCACAACTCTATGAATCAGTATTCGCTGAGGAGGTGAAATATTCCTAGAAACGATAATTTATCACAGTTAGTTGGGATACGATAGAATATGTTTATCCCTGTGAATGGGTATATGAAATGGGTGTTAACACACGGGCAATCCTCAGATCACCTCGCGCCCACCGTTGAGTTACCGGAGCTATTGCAGTGTGTTGTTTATGATAGACCCGTTCCTTCAATTTGGTTCAAGCTATTATTTCACTGGGTTTACCCAATGTCTACTGTGTGCTTTGCTTAGGACACAACCAACTAGATAACAGGCAGTTATAAACCAACAACCTCTCGGGTGAACGGCCACGCACCAACCTACCAAGCTAATCGGTCAGACAATTAAATCCCTCTGTTAATAAGCATCCATTACTACTCTTTGCAATACAGAATGGTGTGGTAGTGTAATATTGATAAATTAAAACCAGTTTTAAAGTTAAAATTAACTGAATTATATACTTAGTAAAGATAAGCTATGTTATTGGAACCTGAAAAACAGCTGCCTAATGAGTGTGAAAGTAGAGTGGCAAGTACAGTTTATAGTGTATAATGACATCCTATATTTTTATATAAAGTTGACATAGCACCCATAGAATCGATCCCTCTAGCATACCTGGTGCAAAGTGTGGGGGTATTGCTTATTATCTTGGTTTTAAACCAGATCTTGGTCAAAGATCATAGTAAAATAATAAAATAGTTTTTATAATAAAACAGGTGGTCCTTTAATATATATGATTCGTAAAGATGTAAACTTCTGCCTGAGATTATACAGCTGATATTTATACAGCCTGAAATTATTTCATCATTCATTGGTATGGACAGGCCCACGGTAGCCCCGGGACCAGAAATTAAATCTTTTACAGTATTAATTTAGCCCTGAAATCATAACATCTTGGCTATTATTCCACAGATAGCCCCATATGCGTCATGTATAATGAACGGGATATTCTGGCGTCCCCAAGACCCTCGTCTGCTCACCACATCTGACGCCCCGCGCTTGCAAGATGCCTCCACCTCTCCCAAGCTATCCCCACTACTTCGCCGATCTAATGTCGACTCAGAGGGCTGCCCACGCCTGCCCCACCGGTATGTTCATGTATTGTAGATTGGTGGATTGGTGTGAGCTTTTAAGCTGGAAGGGGTTGTGGGATTGAAACTAGGGAAGCTAGTCGGTTGTGTTGTAAAGCAAGGTACTTAACAAACATTGCTTAAACCTTTGTGGAATGATAGGTTATTCAAAATTAAAAGACTCTAAATTATACACAACACATTACAATAGCTTCGGTAACCCGACAGTGGGTGTGAGGTATTCTGTCCGTTTAGTGCTTTGCCCAAGGAAACAACCAACTAGTGACCAATTTCGAATCTGCAACCTTTCGGCTGAAAGACGTCGCATTAAACACGAGACTAAACGGTCGGACACATGTGGATAAGTTGCCACCATCTCAGGTTGATCGCTATCGGAGATGTTTCCGCTGACCCTGGGGGCTCCATTGAGTTCATGGAGAGTTGCACAAGTATCGACGCCCCGTTTGTTGTGTACGACGCACTTAGTGGGGAAACCCATCAAGGGTGGGTACTTTGTTCAAATGAAATTGGTTTAAACTTTAAAGTATAGATTGCAAGAATTAAATATTATGATGGTAATGGTTGGTATGCTTAGTATGCGGATATCGCACACCATCCAACATGAAGAGGAAATGTAGCACACCACATGTTTCTCCTGCCAGGATTTTAACACTTTCAGTTAATTTTCAGTAAATTCTACTTTAGTTAATTGGCATTTCCAATTCTTTGACCATTTGCACTTCGGCAACTAATCTGCAGCAGGTTTTAAAAAAAAAATAATGTTGATCTTGTAATTGCTCTTATTGAAAATTAAGTTCTTCAATAAATATTGTAAAAGTTACAGGACTTATCATAATTGCCCTGATAATAACAAAGTAATTAATCCAATTTATTTATATATTGTATATTTTTGAGATTGGCATTTGATTAACATTATCAAAACCCTCCTTCCCACTAAAACAGAGTCAAGGAACCTGGGATTCTTATTTGTTCGGTCGACAATCTTCCAGCGCAACTCCCACGGGAATCTTCTCAGTTCTTCGGTGACCAGCTCTTCCCATATCTCAAAGATATTGTGCACAACAATGCCACTAGTGCTTACGAAGACATCAAGTACATGTCTCCAGTTGTAAAGAATGTAAGTCTTGTTGTAGCATGGTGTCTTGTGCACGGACTTGATGTCTTGTGTGCCAGCGTGACGTCTTGTGTGCCAGCGTGACGTCTTGTGTGCCAGCGTGACGTCTTGTGCACCAGTGTGACGTCTTGTGCACCAGTGTGGTGTCTTGTGCACTGACTTGATGTCTTGTGTGCCAGCGTGACGTCTTGTGTGCCAGCGTGACGTCTTGTGTGCCAGCGTGACGTCTTGTGCACCAGCGTAATGTCTTGTGCACCAGCGTGACGTCTTGTACACCAGTGTGATGTGATGTAATTAAAACTCATATATTCAGGCGATAATAGCATCCAATGGAAAGTTAACACCCAAATACACCTATATTCAAGAACTACGCCGGAAGAGGTTGGTGTTGAAATATTGTGCGGTGTAGAATGTTATAATAATCAAACATGTGCTGACGTAGCTTGATGAATTAATGAGTCCTGTAACTGTCCAATTGCAAACAGCTTACAGTTCTTATTTTGAGGGCTTTAGCCTGATGAAAGGCCAAGAGACTATACCACTGTACTAGCCCTGTTAACCAGACGGTGGGCGTGATCTGACATTTGGCCATGTGTTAACCCCTTTGGTTTTCCCATTCAGTGGGATAAACATGAATATCCTATGATATTGTACGAGGGTTAAACTTCCAGCTCAATGAATGGAAAACGGCCAAGTAAATAATCCTCCCCATAAACCATCCACACCCACCATCCCAGGTTGCAAGCTGGTGCGATGTACGCAACATCCTCCCAGAACCACAAAGTCCTCGTCCTTGGATCCGGCTTCGTCTCTGCCCCGTTGATCGATTACCTGACTCGACACAACGATACCGCTGTCACTGTCGGTACGTCACACACACTATATACCTTTACCATCAGCTATCTTGTGTTACATTGTATGTGACATTCACCTACATAACCTATTACTGTGGGTATGTCACTTAACCACACTGTTAACCTTAGGGTACGAGGTGGTATCTTGTACACTATGGACATCAGATGTCGCATTCACCTATTGTATTCTGATTAGCTATTGGAGTATGTTGTGTATGACGGGGCCCATCAGGACTCCACCACAACCACACCTACTATAACGACCCCACCATACTAAAACCCAAACCCCTACCACCACCACCCACCATAATACCAACCCCCCAAAGTGACCCCACCCACCTTACCACCCCAGAGTGACCCAAAGTAATACCCCCCACCCCCAGCTTCGAACGAGCACGATGAGGTGAAGAAGCTCGCGAGCAACTTCCACCGAGCGATCCCCGTCCACCTCGACGTCGTCAACGAATCCCAACGGATGGAGGAGTTGGTCCAGGGTCATGACCTTGTAGTGAGGTGGGTACTTGGGGAATCCCCAACCCCATCAATTGACCCCTCCCCCATGCAGCATGCTCCCGTACACCATGCATCCTCGTGTGGCGGATCTCTGCATCACCCATGGCAAGAACTTCGTTACAGCGAGTTACGTCTCTCCTGCCATCAGCGCTCTGCATGAAAGGTGGGTCTAGGGCTGATTGACCCCCATTAACCCCATTACCCCTTAAAACTGAGGCTAAGTAAATTGTGCTTGGGGTTAATTATAAAAATTTTAAAATACCTTCTTTTACCTATGAATATTTTGCACCTGACCTTGAGTGTCTTACTCAATATATTCCAGGAATTCTTCTGCATGTTTTGGTTTAAGTGATTATTTAAACAATCA
>CH002681.1:449999-468041 GCA_000149265.1 Ciona savignyi
AGTATTTTTTAAATTACTTAATTTTGGTATAAATTACTCGCATATGACACATAAATGCTCCCATGTTTTCCAATAATTCATCTGCATGATAATGTGGTTGGTGACCCATGGTTATTGCAGGGGCATGTGAAGCAGGGGTATCCATAGTAATGGAGGTTGGGTTGGATCCTGGGATCGACCACATGCTCGCGATGCAATGCTTCGAGGATATCCAGCAACGTGGGGGGAAGGTGGGTGGGTCAGATGGTCGTGCTTGTATTGTGAATGGGAAACATACAGGAAATCGCCAGATTACGTCGTGAATACTTAAGGGGCTTTGTCAGATTACCTCGCGCCCCACTGTTGGGTTAGTTGAGCTATTACAGCGTGATATGTATGATTGAGACATTTCTTTAATTTAGTAGAACCCATTATTTCACTGGGCATAGGCAATATCTCCTAAGTGTCTTGCCCAAGGATACAACTGACTAACGACTGGCTGGTATCGTAGAACCTCTTAGGCAAAAGACGATTAACTAAACCGCCAAGCTAATCAGACGAACAGATAATTGCCAGTTAACTGTGAAATTCCTTAAGAGTTGGTTCTCTTTGAAATTGTCAGTTATCTCTACAGTAAAGTCATGTAATCAATCAATGATTTTGTGGATTTGAGTCTGATCGTTTCTACTTGGTGCAGCTTTTACCCCTGTGAACAAAAAACCAAGGAGGTTACCACACGGGCAATTGTCAGATCACCTCGCGCCCACCGTCGGGTTACCGGAACTATTACAGCATGTTGTGTGTGATAGACAACGTGAATTCCCTCTGGTAGAACCCATTAATTCACTGGGTTCAGGAATGTCCGTTAAGTGCTATGCCCCAGGACACAACTGACTAGCTAGCGACCAGTTTTGAAACTTTTGGTTCAAAGCCGTCGCTCTAACCACCAGGCTAACCTGTCGGACTTTGGACACACATTCTGTGGCTTTAAAAGTAATTTCTTGGGCTTTTAATCCAGGTGACTTCGTTTGTGTCATGGTGTGGTGGGTTACCTGCGCCTGAGGACTCCGACAACCCACTGAAGTATAAATTCAGGTTGGTGGGTTCATGTGTGTTGTGGGGTGGCTAATAATAGTGTGCGCAGTTGGAGTCCCGTTGGGGTGTTGCTGTCAGCCATGAATGGATCGCGGTGTTTGAGGGATGGAAGGGTGGTGGAGATGGCTGCAGGTGGGGACAACTACATGCACGCCACGCAACCAGTCAAGTTCATGCCGGGGTTTCGACTTGAGGGATTCCCCAATCGTGATTCTATCAAGTACAAGGGGCAATATGGGATCGAAGAGGCCACCACAGTGTTCAGGGGGACGCTGAGGTACGAGGTGGGTGAAAGTGTGGTTGGGGGTATGAGGTGGGTGGTTAGGGGTACGTGGTGGGTGACAAGTGTGGTTGGGGGTACGGGGTGGGTGGTTAGGGGTACGTGGTGGGTGAAAGTGTGGTTGGGGGTACGAGGTGGGTGAAAGTGTGGTTGGGGGTACGGGGTGGGTGAAAGTGTGGTTGGGGGTGCGGGGTGGGTGAAAGTGTGGTTGGGCGTACGAGGTGGGTGAAAGTGTGGTTGAGGGTACGAGGTGGGTGAAAGTGTGGTTGGGGGTACGGGGTGGGTGAAAGTGTGGTTGGGGGTACGGGGTGGGTGAAAGTGTGGTTGGGGGTACGAGGTGGGTGAACGTGTGGTTGGGGGTACGAGGTGGGTGAAAGTGTGGTTGGGGGTACGAGGTGGGTGAAAGTGTGGTTGGGGGTACGAGGTGGGTGAAGGTGTGGTTCGGGGGTCACGAGGTGGGTGAAAGTGTGGTTGGGAGTACGAGGTGGGTGAACGTGTGGTTGGGGGTACGAGGTGGGTGAAAGTGTGGTTGGGGGTACGAGGTGGGTGAAAGTGTGGTTGGGGGTACGAGGTGGGTGAAAGTGTGGTTGGGGGTATGAGGTGGGTGAAAGTGTGGTTGGGGGTACGGGGTGGGTGAAAGTGTGGTTGGGGGTACGGAGTGTTCCACAACCCCATTGTAAATTATCTAACCATGAACGTGTCATTGCAGGGATTTGCCGACTGCCATTGTCGTGGTTGCAACAACTTGGCGTTATGTCAGAACGAACCACACAGAGGCGCTAGCAGTAAGATACACGCGATCTAACATGGGTAAGTCTCTACCCACTCTTATACAAAAAACGGTCCTGGTGACGAGCCTATCGTGGGTTCGAAGCTTGGCTCGGTAAAAAAAAGTCTTGTCTGACGTGGGTAAGTCCCGTCTGGGTGGGTAAGTCTGTCGATGATTTCGACCTTTTTTTAGAAGAACCTGCCATTTTACTGAGTTCAGGTAATGCCCATTAATAACCCTACCTATGTACCCAACTGACCAGTACCTGGTATCGACCACTTTCCTTCATCCGACCCCATTCCACAGAGAGGATTGGTGAGCATATTGCTGAGCGCTGATGAAGATATCTCAGATGAACAACTCTATGGATTGGTGTCTGAGAAAGTGGGTGGCAGCGACCATAGATTGCAGACCATTATGGGGTGGGTTGTGCTGGTTGTTAGTTTCATTATTACCTTATCGTTGTATGATCGTTTTCATGAGTATCTTGCAACACATAGCGGTGTTTTCTAACATCTTAGAGGCAAAATGTGGATGGATCTATTGTAGTGTTAAATATACAATGAAATGTAAGGTGTTTAAACCACCGGTGTAGAAGTGCCCTTGCTTCTGTTATGCATTAAACTAAATTGCATTTTGTGCTGCATCCTGTATGTTGTCCGACCGGTTAGTATGATGGTTTAATGCAACGCCTTTCAACCAAAACACAGGGGAATAAGCATGAATATCCTATCCTATGTTGTAGCATACCCACATATACTGTGGTATACTAATACATCCCCTTTTAACACACAGACTCGGTTTATTGGACAACACAATGGTGACCAAGTCAAAGACTCCGTTACAATCTCTCGCCCACCATCTATCCACTCAGCTCTCATACGGTATTTGCGTTGTTTATATTTTCTTCCTTGTTTATAGTTGATATAGAATCATCATACGATCGGAAAACACAAGATAGTTACAAGACATTGTAGGAACAACTGATCACCATGTTGAGGCTACCAGAGCTATTGTAGTGTGTTGTTTATGATTCAAACATTACTTCAGTTTTGGTAGAACCCATTAATCCGCTGAGTGCCGACAAAGCTGTGTAATAGTTCACCATGGTTAAAGTAATGTACAGTAACGGCTTGCCCAAGAACAGTTTCGAACCTGCAACCCTTAGGTTGAAATACGTTGCACTAACCAACCAAATTAATCAGTCGGACACAACCAACTAGCTAGCGAACAGTTTCGAACCTGTAATTCTTTGACTGAAACACGACGCACCAACCGACCAAGCTATTCAGTCGGATAAAATGTTTGTAGTCAAGTATAGTTAATTTATTTTTTGCTCCTTTGTTCCATTAAAGAAGAATAGAACAATTATTTCAAGTTAAGGAGGTAGGATAAAATAGCAAAACTACAGTAGTTAAAACACGTAAGTGGATAGACACTGTACAAAGGAGAAAAAAATAATGTGGCTGTTAAACATTACATTAATAAAAATAAAATACAACAGAACAATTTAAATTAAAATCAACTAATTAAATTTAAAAACTGGGGCAAACAAATGAATAAACTAAACTAAACAAAATTTGATGTTTTTTAAGCCTTGAAAAAAAGTATGAAGCGCGACCCAGTACTGAGGGGGGAGCCAGCTTTGGAAATGATTCTTCGAGATGAGCATATTGATCCTCCGCAGGTCCTGACGAGCGCGATCTAGTCGTCCTCCGACACGAGGTGATCGGGGAGTTCATGGGGAGGAAGGAGGAACACCACATCGACCTCGTGGTCTACGGGGAGAAGAGGGGTTATACTGCCATGGCGGCAAGCGTCGGATTCCCTTGTGCCATCGCCGCCAGGATGCTTCTGCTGAGTAAGTTTGCTTGGAATATGACTCAACATATTTGTATTTCTTTATCTATTCCCTATGAACTTGTACTTTGATTTTATCAAAAAACCTCATGTAAAGCGCTGGGTTAACGACTATTACATTGTTCAGCTGAGCTGATTTTGGAAGATTTTTAGACATCATTGAACATATTATCGACTTGCTATGCTATGCTGTGTTCTCGTCTATTATGGGTTTTGAGGCCATGTCTAATTATATCCAAACTTAATAATTAAATGGTTTTAGACGTGTTCTAATGACTGTTGTTTTCCAATTTTTTATCAAAGAACCTGCTTGGTGAAAACAAAAAATAAACTAAACTGTTTTGTCATTTTTATATTTCTTGTTTGTTCCCCAGACAAGGTAGAAAGCAAGGGAGTGGCCACCCCCCTTCAGCCAGCCATCTACAAACCACTGTTGAAGGAGCTAAGAAGACTTGGATTTCGACCCAAGATAAAAGTTGTCGAGTCTTAATTACCTACACACACACATACACAAGCTGTGACATACTTGCCTTATATTCATTGTTTTAAATCAAATACACAACATTGTCCTGTCATCAATATGTTCCTGACTATCATCATATTGCAACTATTTCAATCAAATACACACTGAATCTTGTATTCTTGAGTTCTAATAGTTTAGTGTTTTGAACTGGGAATTGCACAAAACAAACTCCTGCACAATTCAATGCGGGATTTTTGTTTAGTCGTTAAAGGGCTTCGTGAAGAAAGTCGTAATTCTTTGTATCCAATAATGGGTGCGACCAATTAGTCTGGTGATTTAGTGCGTCGCCTTTCAATCAAAAGGTTGCAGGTTCGAAACTGGTCACTAGCTTGCTGGTTGTGTCCTTAGGCAAGGCACTTTACGGACATTGCCTGAACCCAGCAGATTAATGGGTTCTACCAAATTGAAGGAACGTGTCTATCATATACAACCCACTGCAATAGCTCCGGTAACCCGACGGTGGGCGCGAGGTGATCTGACGATTGCCCGTGTGTTAACCCCCTTGGTTTTTCCATTTACGGGGATAAACATGAATATCTTATCTTATACACAATTCTTTCGACTAGTTTTTATTCCAATATAATGATGAGTTACCATCGAAACATTTTTGCAAACCGAGCAATTTTACTTATTCCATTTCTTAAACTTGAAATGTCCCAGATTCAAGTAGCGCAATAGACTAATGGCTTAAGCTCCAAGCAAAACATTTGTGTGAAACATGCTTTTTTTACAAGCAACAAATCTGTTTATTTTCTTATTCAATCTTGAATATTCCAAATAGTGTTACAATTTTTTTATTTCAAAACGTCATTGGTGTATTAGATGTATCACGTGGTGGGTCAGGTATTTTGACGGCGACGCACATCGGAGGAAACTCCCACTGGAGGGGGCAAGATGAACTGGTGCAGATGGGATACGAGGCCGAACGCAAGGAAGACGCCGCAACTCACGATGGCATTGACAACCGGGAAAATATCAGGGTAGCGGGGTGGAGGGGGGATTGTTAGCGACATCACTCCGAATGTGAAGCTCAGCAACACCAGGGGCCAGAACTGGGGGGGGGGAATGGGTGATTAGTTTTTAGTCTAGGAAGGTGAAAACTAAAAGACGGAAAATCGGGAAGGAAGGAAGAAGGGAAACTGCATACTAAAATAAAGATTAGGGAATTAGAGTTAGTTTTAAACATGGGGTTATAGTTAGGGTTAGTTCTGGGGTTGAAATTAGTTTTTAGGGCAGGGTTAAAATAAGTTTGAATACTTTTAGAAATAATAAAAGAACACAACTAGTCTAAACTTTTGTGGGATAATCAGGAGTTTGTTTGTGTAGATTTTAAAGGAGATTAACTTGTCTGTGGTCGATTTGTAATTTTAAACTTCGATTTTGATTAAAACAACATTGTCAGTAGGTATATATACACATGTATACCTTGTAAAGCAAAAATCTGGTGGATGGTTGGTTACGCAGCTCTTAACTGGAGTTTACATGGGTAGCCCAATAGCTTAGTTGGTTGGTCCTTTATATTTCTGCAACTAGTCGCAAGCTAATTCGTTGTGTCTTTGGACAAGTCAATTAGCGGACATCACATTAAACAGAGAATTAATGGGTTTTACTAAAAATAAGGAAAGGTTTTAATCATACACAAAACACTGCGATAGTTGTGGTAAACGTTTGTTGAAGTCTTGTGGCAAACATGACATACATTTTTTTTAACTCAAACTCGAAAATCACGACTCACCCAGACATAAACATGACACAGCAGTTTACGAAACAATCCATTTGTGCTGAGTTTCCTTTCATTGAGGTTCGGCTGATTGAAGTTGGAAAGGAATATGAACAAAATTGAGGTTGTGAATAACTGGGTGGAAAGTCCATCTTTGGCGAGCAGTGGCAACATACTGAAGCCACTCATATGTAAGAACCCCGTCACTATGTATGTGGGCAGCTCTCCATAGAGTAACAAAGCTGATCTGTTGAAAACATGGGATGGATATATATTGTTGTTAAAAGATAAACAACTGCAGGACAATCTGCTAACCAGTGGAGCCATAGATGAAAGATTGTGGGTTAAGTATTGTGTGCTCTTGTATCTGGTAGCAACATACAAATAAATGAAAGGAACATCTGCATTATACACAACACACTGCAATATCTTTGTTAACCCGACGATGGGCGGGAGGTAATATAACAAGTGCCCCAACAGTAACTTTCCATGCATTTTCCCCATTATGGAAATAAAACATGACTTTCTTGGTCATCCTAATCCTAGATAACAGCACGAAGCGTTCCAGCCAAACAAACATTGTCCAACCAACTTACACTGCGCTGATAAGAATTGATTTCTCATGAACTTGAAATGAAAAGAGGAAGAATATCAATGAAACGTTTACCTGGAAGAGAAGACAAGTTAGTAGAATTCACCAACTGATGCTAACTTTATGGGTGTCAACTAACATACCGGGGATATTCATGTTTATCCCTGTGAATGGGAAAACCAAGGGGGTTAACACACGGGCAATCGTCAGATCACCTTGCGCCCACTGTCAGGTTACCGGAGCTATTGCAGTGTGTTGTATGTGATAGACACAACAGTTTTAACACTAAGTGGGCAACACTAAAAAGGGGGAAAGCGGTAAGGAGGGAAACTGCACACTAAAATTACGCAAACTAATTTAAACGCTGCCATAAACACTAACCTCAACCCCAGAACTAACCTTAACTCCAACCCCATATTTAAAACTAACCTAAATGTCATATTCTTGATTTAAGTGAGTAGTTTCCCTCCTTATAGTTTTCCCCACAAAGCTACTGAGGCTCAGAGCGCGAACTATACTCATCGGGGCATTAATCTTAAGTTGTAAATCCAAATACTAAATCATGAATTTTCTTTGGGCCTAAAAAATTGTTTTTTTTTAATTTTTTTAAAACTCAGTGGCTTAGTGCTTCACTTATTAGCCGAAGGTAAGACCTGGTTGCTATCTAGTCGGTAGTACTTTTTGAAACACCAGTGTTTACTTGATTTATCCATCTATTTAGCTTGGTGGACCAGTGCATTTAAGCAGAGGGGTTGTAGGATTGAAACCAATTGCTCATTACTCAGTTATGTTATTGGGCAAGGCACTTAACGGACTTTGCCTGAACCCAGCGGAATAATGGGTTCTACTAAATTAAAGGAACATGTGAATCATACATAACATACTGCAATAGCTCCGGTAACCCGACGGTGGGCGCGAGGTGATCTGACGATTGCCCATGTGAAATAACGCTTTACGTTTTCCCATTTACAGGATAAACATATACATCCTATCCTATATACATTGTCCTGATGATGATTATAGACTTTACATATTGCTATCAATATCTCCAATTTGCTGTAAACAAGTACCAATGCTTACCATAGAAAGCTTAAATATCCTCATATTTGGATGGCGTAGCAAATGAACACACGAGGGCAGTGAAAGGAGAAGAGTCGTTAAACTACAAAGTCGCAAAATACTTGTTTGTCCCATCAGCTGCTTTACCTTGATCACCTGTAGAAACAGCCGTAATGGAAATTCATTTGTTCGTTGATTGTATGGATTGTGGTTTGATGGACAAAATGTTGTAGGGTTAAATTTAGTAGCTAGCTAGTCAGTTGTGTCCTTGAGCAAGGCTCTAGACATAAATAAGACATAAATAATGTCCAGTTTAGTTCCTCAAATTTACATTTGATCAGTCCCAGACTAATGTTAACCACCACAATGTCTGACAGATTAGTCTGGTGGTTTAGTGTGACACCTTTTAGCCAAAGGGTTGCAGGTAAGAAACTGGTCGCTAGCTAGTCGGTTGTGTCCTTGGGAAGGCACTTAACAGATTGCCTGAACCCAGTGGATTAATGGGTTCTACGTAATTAAAGAAACATGTAAATCATACAGAAGATATTCTTTTAATTGAAACCATCGAAATTCTGCTGTGTACACTGCAGAAGTGTTGGTGTAAAGCAAGTGTTGGTGTAAAGATAAAATAACAAAATGATGGTTATCTCCAATACTCTTCAATTTTATTGAGTTTTACTAAATATTCTCGTTCTTCATCAAAAAACACTGACGGTAAGCGAAAGACGAAGTTGTGTCACCCCTCCAAAAAAAGTAAAATTTAAGTTAAATTGAAACAGATCACCCACCGGGGAAATCGCGCACCACACGTTCGCTACTTTATCCTCAAATAACCCTCGGTCGAAGGGGAATAACCGGGCAACCACCTGCCCCATGTTATCCATTGATGCCAGGAATGGGAGCCACAACAATATGAATGACAACACTACAGTGATACCAAGCTGGAACAACTTTACGAGGCTGTCGAGATAATGTGGGGTATGTTGGAATAATGAATGTTTTGAATCAAAGTTGCAGTATCTTAACTGTGTTTTCAAAGAATTTTTTCTCTGTTTCATCTCAATTTAATAAAGAAAATTAATTTTACTACAAAGGGATTTTTAGTTTCTATAATATAAAACAATAAAAAATTAAATATTAAGATAAATTATTAAAAAACAGTTTTACAAGCCATAAAACAAATGGTGAAATAATAGACATTTCTATTGTTTCAGTTCCATTAATTAACTGGGTTCACATGCTTTTTAATGTGCCACGCTTTTTGAGTGCCTTGCTGATTAGCATACAGTATTTAGGATAGGATATCCTATGTTTATCCCTGTGAATGGGAAAACCAAGGGGGTTACCACACGGGAATCGTCAGATCACCTAGCGCTTATCGTCGATTTATTCCACTATAATGTGGTTCATATATCAATGAATGAACAAGACTCACCACTTCCCCCATGGAAGCTTTAGGGACTTCCCCAGCAAGTAACAAAACACCGGCAGCGCGTGATACAACTCCATTTGTTTGTAATTCAACGCCAAACAAAAGAAAATTGACCCAACCACGTCATAGTTTCGTTGAAACCCAACCATCGCCCACAACATTAGTCCAAGACTGATGCAATTATACTGGAAGTGGCCGTGGTCGATTAGTATGAGGCCTGGGTAGAACATGGCCAGTATAAATCCAACATTGCTGAATGCTTTGTGTGAGAAGCGCCAGATTGCCCACACAGCGGAATAATATACGATGATGTCTGCCACAATCACTGTGAACCTCATGAATACCTTGTGTTGATCACTTTCAAACCCATGGGATTCCCCCAGTAATATCCACTCAGTGTTAACATAGGAAGCTCTGTGAAATGCTTTGTTAATATGTGATCATGACAATGTTTATAGGATAGGAAATTCATGTTTATCCTGTAAATGGGAAACATGAATATCCTTTATTACATGCGCAATCGTTAGATTACCTCGCGCCCACCTAAGGTGCGTTATTACCTAAACAATTTATAACTTGGTAACCATTTTTAGGAAAGAAAGGTAAAATGGCTGCTTAAACTATGTAAATTAATAAAAAAACATGCCCACATCATAAAACTGCATAAATAACTTCTTTGTTTGTTAAAATCTTTTGCACATAGCGGTAAGAAGACGGCAGTATGATAGCAGTGCTATACGATGCGACTTCTACAAAATAAATTTCAGCTCTGCCTACTCTTTAAAAGTAAACGGTTTTTCTTAATTGATGTTTAAGTCATTGTTTTTACGTGTGCTTAGCTCTTACGCAGATATTTTTGGCAATATTACGGACAGTTTCAGATACCACCATTTTAAAAAAACATTTTTTAATTTTTAATTTTAGTTGGTTAAATGTGAGTGTAGCATTGCTACAGACTTTCACCACATGTAACTCACATCCATCCACACACATAGCTGTGGTACGCAGTAAGAGGGGGGTAGTCCAACCCCCAATACCCCAGGTTGTTGTGGGTCGAGTTCACGTACCACTCCGTGGGGGGGAGGTTGTATGTCACTTCCTGCCAATGCCGCTGGGCCTCGTAATCCCCGAACATTGGGGGTTTCCCCTTTCCTGTGAGCAGAAGACATAGTCAGAATAAGAAATAAATTAGTTTTTTTTTTTTTTCTATTACCACCATCTTTAAAAAAATAAATAAATAAAGGAATAAAAAACAGATCAAGGTTTAAATAAATTACTTATTCCATACAGACTTGCTCTGAAACCTGTGTTACTGCCTAGATCAGGCGTCGGCAACATACTGCATGTAGGCTGTATCTAACCATACCCTGAAATTAAGATAAAGAATACTATTAATGTAATAATTCAGCCAACCAAGAACCTCTGGCCCAGATTATTAGGTACTTGGTTGAACTTTATAATCATAAACTCTAAATCCAGTATGTGTAAGGTAAAATCCCTACATCAACCTTTTCCCTTACATAATCATGAGGTAATCCAATTACCTTTTGTGGAATATCGGTTAAAATGGCTCTTTAAGTGCAAAAGGTTGCCCACCCCTGGTATATAGAATTATCCAAGTACTGTCATAGAGCCCTGCTAGATGCTATGGTACTCATGTTACACAATTGTACAGCGGTCATAATTGCCAAGAAAAAGTACACATGCTACCAAACAGATCTTGCATTACCATACTTCTTATCTCGTATGGAAATGATACTTGTAAACTTTCTACTGGCATGCTCATTTTTTTATTTTATTTTTGCGTTAAAACTACTGGACTAGCCTTGTAACTAATTTTTGGGGCATGTTGATTTGACCTTCATCATACAGGATTTCTTTGCTAAAATTATTCTTATAATCATACAGGTATAAACACACAAATATCTAAGTCTGACACATTACTCTGGTGGTTAAGACAGTCGTCTTTCAGCCGATTGGTTGCAGTTTTGAAACTGTTTGCTATCTAGTCGGTTGTGTCATTGTGCAAGGCACTTAACGGACATTGCCTGAACCCAGCGGATTAATGGGTTCTATCAAATTGAAGGGACGTCTCAATTATACACAACACACTACAGGAGCTCTGTTAACCCGACAGTGGGCGCGAGGTTATCTGACAATTTCCCTCGTGTTAACCTCCATCGTTTTTACACTCATGGAAATAAACATGAATATCCTATCCTATGATACCCCCAACCCCAGTATGGAAAGTACGGCAGCTGCACACTCGAGTTTTTTTGTTTCCCTGCGTCCTTGCACACTTGGGTAATTTTACACATGCTCGTGAGCTAGAACTATAAACATTGTATAATTTCCAACAAACCTGTAAACCTACCTCTGGACCTCGGGTAATTTACTGTCAGTACGTTTTTTGTAACGTAGATAGATAGATATGTTAGCTGATGGACACGATAGATTTAGTCTATTTAGAATAGAATAATATGTTTGTTTAAGATTTTTACAAAATAGTAATACAAAGCAGACTTTGTGCACACTTAAAGTGTGCACTCTTGGACGTTTGCACACTGCACACTTAAATATTTGGCGTGTGCACACTCGAGTTCTCGGCGAAAATTGACGTACTTTCCATACAGTCCCCAACCTAAATAACTTCACCAGCAAGCCAGTTTTCTTGCCACTTTTCCCAATTTTTTATTTCAAACCATTAAGCTAAATAAGGAATTTGTTATCTATAGGCCAGTATGGAAAGTACGGCAGCTGCACACTCGAGTTTTTTTTTCTCTGCGTCTTTGCACACTTGTGTAATTTCACACACGCTCGCGAGCTGGCAGTATAAACATCGTATAATTTCCAATAAACTTGTAAACCTACCTCTGGACCTCGGGTAATTTACTTTCCGTACATTTTTAGTTACGTAGATAGATATGTTAGCTGACGGACACGAAAGATTGAGGATAGAATAATATGTTTTTTAGATTTTGGTAAAACAGTTATGAAAAGGAGATTGTGTGCACACTTGAAGTGTGCATTCTTGGACGTTTGCACACTGCACACTTAAATATTTGGCGTGTGCACACTCGAGATCTCGGCGAAAATTGACGTACTTTCCATACGGGTCTATAGGCACAATTGTACTTCGCACACACAAAAACATTTGCGCCACGTATAGGCAAACTTACCTGAATAAGGCGCCAACGAAACACATAACCGCAAGAGAATAGAACCCAACAGATATATAAGAAGTTCTGGGACTGATAGCGACGGTGACTTATTTAATCCCAATATTCGTATTTCCATTGTTTTAATTTACTTTGATTATCCTGCTTCTTAAAAGCTGGAACGACTATTTATATTTGACGCAGCCACGTCATTGATATAATTCGACGATGGGGATTACCCAGGGGATTCTATATTCCATAAACCGTGGTACCCGGTAAAATATGTTTTTTTTTAATGTTTTCACAGTAAAAAACACAAAGCAGGACCTTTAATATAAAATGGAAAACAGGGAAATGACAGTCGTTAAAACACGTCTGTAATCTAATTACTTATTTACGTTATGTATTTAGACGTGGCCTCCAAACCTATATAAATGTAGGCTAGCCTATATCAAAAATGAAAAAAACATGTTTTAATTAAAATTGCACTAAACCTTAAAGAAATCTATTGAGTAAAAAACGGAGGTTTTTCGTACAAAACACGCATAAACGTTAGGTTACCACGTGCCTACAGTGGTGTTGTAAGCGCAGTAATAGCGGGAAACACATTTGAATCCGGTCCAACAGCTTGGTTATCCACTTTTCAAGTGAAAGGTTGTAGTATCGAGAACAGCCGTTATGTAGGGTTTCGTGGTTTATATGTCTAGCACTAATTGTCCTGACATTTCCCTAGACCTAGAGAATGTTTCTCCACTCATTTGAGTCCATGGAAAGGCTTGCATGAGCCCACTCGCACAGTTGCTTTTGCTAGAAGTCATTGCATACTTTATTACAAATAAATATAAAATACTTCCAATTCACCATATTTATCTTTGTGTCAAATAAACGAATAAATAATGATCTTTTTGGTAAAAATGATGGAAAACTGTATTTTTCATACCCATGATTGAGTCCGCGTATATTTAGGTCAGCTTGGTAATAGTCAGTGGGTAAAAAAGATCTACTGCCCTAGACTCAAGCTAACAGTACTCCAATATCGCTCCCGCAATCATCCTTTAGCTGATAAGACAGGAGACTGGGCTAAACATCTAAATTACACTGCAGGTAATTTAGATCTTCCAAGATACCTGCGACCATTTATTTTCCAACCACAGAATGCAAAGAACACTTCTACGGCACCTCTTTTTAAATCTTGTAATGCATCTAGTTGGTTTACCACAATAAGAGAGCGACTAAAAACTTTATTAAACCAAATACACATCAACATTCGGCCGGATTTAACCAGCCTACATCAATCTGGTGGTTTCGATGGCGGGGCCATGGAAAAAGTAGTCACAATATAAGCACTACACAGTTCCCGACTATAGACTTGGGATGATGAATTCCATGAAAACGAATGTCATTCTCTCGGGGTGCCTTATGAACCAAGTTTCCAGTAGTTTCAAAATCTATTTATTGGCGACTCGAGCGATAAGATATCGGAAAGTATCATTTGAATAAAACAAGTTGGAGGGAATTCCCCTGTATGGCGAGCTTGGGTTCTACGTCAGATTGGATGAACTCCTGTAAATGGAGGAAGTGAAGTTAATTTTTGATTTGATTTTAATCCAAAGCCCTATCTACACTCAGGTTAAGCACGGCGTGGGCTTAATTTCAAGTGTCTTCAATAGGTTTGGGGGAGGTGTGCTTGGGCTAATTATTTATTTGTTTTATTTTTTAATTACGTCTGGTTAAATATTTTAATTGGACTGGAACGATTTCCACGCCTATAACAGACGTAGAAAACATATACACTTGCATAAATTATGCCTGAACCCTAAACCCAGCAGATTATTGGGTTTTATCAAATTGAAGGAATGTGTATATCATTCATACACAACACACTGCAATAGCTCCGGTAACCCGACGGTGGGCGCGAGGTGATCTGACGATTGCCCGTGTGTTAACCCTCTTGGTTTTCCCATTCACGGGGATAAACATGAATATCCTATCCTATGTTGTTGTTTGCTACCACGATGATGTAACAGAAATTATCCAACATTTATAAAGTGAGACTAAAAACTAAAATGCGAAACTTGAAGTATCTAAGTTTTAACATAATTAGTTCTCATAGACATGTATTTGTTTTGTCTTTCTTGTTCACATGCCAAGATTTGCTTTATTTGCTATTATTTAATAACGCGTCAAACAATAAATAAACTATTGGTAAATAAACAAGCAAATTAGTTTAACCGACTAGCTAGCTACCACTGTACTAGCAACCCTTAGGCTGAAAACTGACGCCACTAACACAGCCAAACCCACTGATATAAAGTGAGAACAATAAACTACAAAATAGAAAAACAGGCAAAAATAGACAAACACAAATTTTACTTTGGTCTTATTTTCTGGTGATCTTATGCCCATGTACAAACAACCGATGGTGGGAAAATAAGTGTAACCCACCTGACCATCGGTTGTTTGTACGCTGGGTCAATCAAGCTGCTGCAGTTATATTTGTGTGCTGTTATTATATACAGCCCGCCATCGGTTGTTTGTATATGGACATAAAATTCACTAACCCAGTAAAACCCAATAGAGTGGGAACAATAAACTATAAAGTAGATAAACAGGCAATTTTACTTTGGTCTTGTTTCAGCGTCGGTGACGTGTCGGATGAAGATGGCGTCCTCCCCGGCGTCGGATGGAGTGAGCTCGGCGGAGTAGAGGGGGGAGGATGCAACAGCGAGGATCGATCCATCGTGGCTGAACGCGAGGGAGGAAACGGCAGCCGGGAATCGATGGAACTGACACAATCGCTTCTTGTTGAACCCGTCCCACATGTTCACGAAGCCGTCAGCTCCACCTGGGGTTTGATGGCATGAGGGGTCTCGGACATATGTGGGGGGGGAGGGGTGGTATAACATTCATACCAAGTATATCAACTATACTTGACAAATAACTTTTACATCCAATATGTCACTGAGAGCATAAATGAAAAACATAATTTTTGCCTGGTTTCAAATTGGTTGTAATTTATTATTATCATGTCATGCCACCTCATTATGTTTACAATAAAATAAATTAACACAAGGATATTTTATTCGGAAACAATTATTCAAAATCTGTACTCTTGTTTTTCTAGAGGAAATGATATTAAACAATTTAAACAATGTATTTGTGGTTCATTTTCTTTGTTTTTTAAAAGTAGTAGTTTACTGTGTTTTATTGTGATTATAATGTTGATTTCTTTTGTTTAGCTTTGGCACATAACAGTAAATTATACCTTAATATGTAAAGAATGCAACAATTTAATTTCTTGTTACAAGAATGGCCTAAATTCTAAACCAGGGATTCTTAAACTGAGGGCTTTCACGCTAACCGTGGGGGCTTTACAAGGGGGGCGTGAGCATGACAGTGAGAGATTGGTCTAACAAACAAAGCAGATATTTGATGTGCGTTGTCTCTATCAAAGCTTTGAATTAAATGACTGGTTTCATCCCAAAACACTTGCATCCTTCACACTAAGAAGGAAAATGGCAAATAAGTTATTGTTCTATTTTTCTTGGGCTTAATTTTTGAGGCTAGGTGAGGCGTGAGCATGAATAACAAATGTCAAGGGGGGTGTGAATAAAAAAGTTAAAGAACCACTGCTCTAACCTGTAGCAAATGTGCTGTATCGATGGTGGAAGGCAATAGCGTGGACGGAGTAAATGTGTTCGACGCCGTTCTCTTTGATCCTGTGGCATTTGAAGGCATATTTCTTCTTCTGGGCTTCTGCGGATGGATCCAGATATTCCACTGCCACTCGACCCTCAATCGAACTCAATACGTAACCCTGGGAATGAAAATGTTAGCCTGAAGCGTACTGCATTGTGCAGTTTGTATGTGCGATTATGTAATGACGAATAAGCGGTTAACCAACACACGCAGAGGCGGAAAAGGGAAAAAGGGATTGTATACGCTTCACTGAACATGTCACCACAACCCTAGGAGAGTTAAACTTGCTGTGGTTGCAAATTGAGATACAGGACACAATATAACTGTCTTGAAAACTGCACGTATTACTAAAGAGATATAAATTAATGCATTTCAACAACAATATCGTAACTGATAAATCAAAGGAAATGTGATATTTAGGTAAGAAACTTATAATGCCTTTGTGGTTAAATTGTTTTGTATTAATAAGGCTAAAATTAACCAAAGATTAAAAACATAGTTGTCACCTGTTTATTGGGGAAGCTTCGAACACATCTGGTTTGGTATTTAAGGCTGGATTCCCGTCGCTGCTCCACATAACCCATGTTCCTTAGATCCCATACCACCACACACTTCCCACATGTGCCCACTATAATGTGGTCTCCGCATACTGACATCGTGAACACCTGTGTAACATGGGTGATAAACACAGATCAACTAATCATAAACTATAGGATAGGATATTCATGTTTAAGCCCGTGAATGGTAAAACCAATGGGGTTAACACACAGACAATTGTCATTGTAGATCACCACACGCCCACCGACGCGGTTACCGGAGCTATTGCAGTGTGTTGTGTATGATTCACATGTTTCTTTGATTTAGTAGAACCCATTAATCCGCTGGGTTCAGGCAATGTTCGTTAAGTGCCTTGCTCAAGAACACAACTGACTAGCTAGCGACCAGTTTCGAACCCTAAACCTTTCGGTTGAAAAGTGTGGCACTAAACCAACAGACTAACTGGTCGGACATAAACACTTTATGTGCATATTGAGTATCTTAATTGAGTATTAATAAATTAGATGTGCATTTGTTGTAACATCGAGCAATTGATTCGTTCATGGGTAAGGCTGTACATCAGACAACTTTTAACTGATTCATTGTTGCTTAACCACGAAAAAATCAAGAAACATTCAACCGATTTGTGAGCGAACTTAGCTAAAGAAACAATTACCGGTAGTTACTGCAAAAAGCTTACTGAAACAAAATAACTTGAATTTTTTGAGATTTTAGCAGATTATAATTTGTAACAGAACAATTGGCAAAATTGAGGGCCTACCAATATTTTTTTTTCTGATTAGAGATGAGCTAAGAGGTATTACAGTTTGAGCATATGTAGAAGCATACCCAAATACATTATCACCAGATGTTATTCAAATAACACTGGATTGCCTTTGGAAGAAATATATCTCAATATTACAACTAATCTTAAACCAATCTTTAAGCATACAGTGTTGATTAAACTTTACTACATACATTTAGCATTACATATGGTGGTGGCTGTACTAACTAATATCAACTAATATCATTAAACTATCATTAAAAGTGATTCCTTGTGACTGCACCAATGCCGGAAACACACAGCAACAGTGTTACATAAAACATAAAGATTAAAAATAGTGTCTCATAAATTGCGCGCTTCTAAAACATGTCAATAGGCTAAAAATACCTTAAAAAGAGCGAATGCTAAGTGCATATGAAAAAAGTTAGTGGCAATGACGCAAAAAAAACCTTAAAAGTTGCTATACCAACATTTTTTCACTGCAAGGTTGCATGCTTTACTGCTTTTTACTGGTTCCTCCAAATACCCAGTGTGGGGAGTGTATAGGGCAGTGTG